>PYAF01001726.1:26719-45011 GCA_007407185.1 Glycine tomentella | reverse complement strand
TGTTAGAGATCACTCATGAAGGAACTGAAGAAGTAAGAAGATCAAGGAAGCATTCATTGATTCATGAGTATGAAATGTTCAAGATGAACACAAATGAAAGCATTTCCCAGCTCCAAACAAGATTCACACACATTGTCAATCATCTTTTGGGACTTGGAAAGACTTTTGATGTTGAGGAACTAAACATCAAGATCTTGAAATGTCTCACTAGATCTTGGCAACCAAAGGTGACAACAATCAAAAAATCCAAGGATTTATCCAAAATGTCAATGGCTGCACTCTTTGGTAAGTTACTTGAATATGAATTGGAATTGTTTCAATTAACTTGTGTTGAAGATGCAAAGGCAAAGGAATTGCTCTAAAAGCTGCAACTTCTAAAGTGGAGAAAAAAGAAGAATCAAGTGATGAGGAAGATGAAGAGAAAATGAACTTGATAGTGAAAAAGTTCAGCAAATTCTTGAAGAAGAATAAGGGCAAAAGATTCTCAAGAAACACCAAGAACAACAACAACAACAACAACATCAACAACAGTAACAAGAAGATTGATAGCAACTTTACATGCTTTGAATGTGGGAAACCTGGCCACATCAAGTCTGAATGCTCAATCTACTTAAAGAAGCAACAAGGGGACAACAAAGGGAAGAAAGAAGGAAAGTCTAGAAGAGCTTATATAGCTTGGGAAGACAATGTCTCAACAAGTTCAGAATCCTCCACTGAAATAGAGGAAGCAAACATGTGTCTTACATCCATTGTCAATGAAGATGATGATGATCTCTTGAGTGAAGAGGATGAGGTAAATTCTAAACTTGATCAAGCTATTCTTGCTTTTCAAGAAATGCACAAAGAGGCACAAAAGCTTTCAAAGTCTAACAATAAGCTTAGAAAGAATATTGAAGATCATCCTGCTAAGATTATTAAACTACAAGCTGAGATTTGTAACTTGAAGGAAGAAAATGAAAAACTTGATTCAAGCTACAAATCAAATGGTTGTGTATGTGCTTCTTCTTCTACAAATGTTGACAAATATGATATTTTGCAAAAGGTCTTTGATGAGTATAGAATCAATCAAGAAGAGAAATGTAAGCAGCTCTTTTCAAAGAATAACAATTTGATTGATCTCTTGCAAAATTTGTACAAAGGAAAATGTGATTTCAATGAAATTACTTAGTGTACAAAAATATGCTAGAGATACTTATGGATTGGGGTATAAACCAAAGTCAAAATCTGTCCAAAAGACAACATTTGTGCGCCCAAAACAGAAAAATCAAAGGAAGTAAAGGATCAATCAAAATGCTTTCTTTAGAAAATCCCCAAGAGTTGTCATTTGCAACTATTGTATGGAGAGAGAACACACATCCTATAAATGCTTTGCAAGAAGATTTTATGTGCCAAATGGAGAGTGCATTTGGGTGGAAAAGAGAAAGAAAGTCACTAACCCCTGTGGACCCAACCTCAATTGGGTACCTTCTTTTATGAATTAATTTGATTTTTCAGGTATGTCTAAGAGCAAGAACTTCTTTATGGTATCTTGATAGTGGATGCTCTAGACATATGACAGGTGACAAGTCTTTTCTCACAAATCTTGTTCCTAAAGATGCAGGCCTTGTCACTTATGGAGATAACAACAAGAGTAAGATCATTGGTGAAGGCAACATTGGAAATAGCTTCAATACCAAGATTAGCAATGTTCTTTATGTGGATGCTTTGAAGCACAATCTTCTAAGCATAAGCCAACTATGTGACAAAGGTTTTAAGATCTCATTCAATGAGAATTGTTGTATGATATGTGATGGCCAAAGTGGTGAAGTAGTTCATATAGGCAAAAGGAAAGGTAATATCTATCAACTTTCTATTGACCATGCATTCTTACACAAAACTTCATGCTTAATGAGTAAGTTAGATGAATCTTCGTTGTGGCATAGGAGAGCTAGTCACATCAACATGCACCATATGAACAAGTTTATTAAAAAGGACTTAGTGATTGGTTTGCCAAAACTCAAATTTGAAAAGGACAAACTTTGTGATGCATGTCAAAAGGGGAAACAAACTAAAATCTCTTTTCAAAGACAAAATATTATTTCCACCTCTAGACTACTTGAATTACTACACATTGATTTGTTTGGTCCTTCTAGAAGAACTGAGTTTGGGTGGCAATTACTATGGACTTGTGATTGTTGATGATCACTCTAGATATACTTGGACTTTGTTTTTGAAATCCAAAAGTGATGTTTTCCATGCTTTTAGAAAATTGGCCAAGGTTGTTCAAAATGAGAAAAGCAACAAAATTATCTCAATAAGAAGTGATCATGGTGGGGAATTCCAAAATGAACATTTTGAAAAAATTTGTGAAGAAAATGGAATTAACCATAATTTTTCAGCTCTAAGAACACCTCAACAAAATGGTGTTGTGGAGAGGAAAAATAGATCCCTTGAAGAAGGTGCAAGAACTCTTTTTAATAAGACAAATTTGCCAAAATATTTTTGGGTTGATGCGGTTAGTACAGTTTGCTATACTTTTAATAGATTACTCATAAGGCCTGTTTTGAAGAAAACCCCTTAAGAGTTGTACAAAGGTAGAAAACCAAACATTTCTCACTTGAGAACCTTTGGCTGCAAGTGTTTTGTGTTAAATAATGGGAAAGAATCACTTGGAAAGTTTGATGCAAAGGCTGATGAAGCTATATTTCTTGGATATTAATTACAAAGTAAAGCTTATAGAGTTTTGAACAAAAGAACTATGTGCATGGAAGAATCTGTTCATGTAATTTGTGATGAATCGAATCCCTCAAGAGAGGAAAAGAAATGTGAATTAGATGCAGGTCTTATGGAGGAAATTGTCCAGCCTATTGAAGAAAAAGGAGAACCAAGTGTTGAAACAAATCCATCAACACCTAATCAAGATACAAAAGAATGGAGAACAACAAGAGATCTCTCACTTGACAACATCATAGATGAAGTGTCAAAGGGAGTATCAACTCTATCATCATTGAGAAATTTATGTTGTGATATGGCTTTTGTATCTCAAATTGAACCTAAGGATATTAACCAAGCCTTACATGATGAACATTGGATGCATGCTATGCATGATGAACTAAATCAATTCAAGGGAAATGAAGTTTGGGAACTTGTTCCTAGACCATGATCTTTCAAGCCTATTGGTACTAAATGGGTTTTAGAAACAAGCTTGATGAAAGTGGAATCATAGTAAGAAACAAGGCTAGATTGGTTGCTAAAGGTTACAACCAAGAGGAAGGTATTGACTATGAGGAAACTTATGCTCCAGTTGCAAGATTTGAAGCTATAAGGCTATTGCTTGCATTTGCATGTTTAATGGGTTTTAAACTTTATCAAATGGATGTTAAAAGTCTATTTTTAAATGGTTTCATTGAGGAGGACATCTATGTTGAACAACCTCCTGGATTTACTGATTTTAAACATCCAAATCATGTTTTCAAACTTAAAAAGGCCCTCTATGGTCTAAAACAAGCCCCTAGATTATGGTATGAAAGGTTAAGTAAATTTCTTCTTGAACAATCTTTCATAAGAGGCAATGTTGATAAAACCTTGTTCATCAAGAGGCATAAGGATGATATTCTATTGGTTCAAGTATATGTTGATGATATTATTTTTGGTTCAACTAATTAATCGCTTTGTAAAGAATTTTCTGCAGCTATGCAAAATGAATTTAAGATGTCTATCATGGGAGAGTTGACATTCTTTCTTGGACTTCAAGTGAAACAAATGAAGAATGACACTTTCCTTAATCAATCAAAATATTGCCTTGAAGTCATAAAAAAGTTTGAAATGGAGAAAAGGAAAGATGTTGCAACTCCAATGGCAACATCAACCTACCTTGATTTAGATGAAAAAGGAAAGAAAGTTGATGAATCCAAATTTAGAGGGATGATTGGTTCTTTATTGTATTTGACAGCTAGTAGACCTGATATTTTGCTTAGTGTTTGCTTGTGTGCAAGATATCAAGCAAATCCAAAAGAGTCTCATCTTACAGCAGTCAAAAGAATCATCAAGTACCTCAAGGCAACCCCAAAAGTTGGGCTACGGTATCCTAAGGGTGCACAAATCAATATTATTGGATATTCTCATTCTGATTTTGCAGGATGTAAATTGGATAGAAAAAGCACAAGTGGCACTTGTCATCTTCTTGGAAGCTCACTCATATCTTGGCATTGCAAGAAACAATCTTGTGTGGCTTTGTCAACTGTTGAAGCTGAATATATCTCAGCTGGGAGTTGTTGTGCACAAAGCTTATGGATGAAACAACAATTGCAAGATTTTGGAGTTGAACTAAAAGAGATACCCCTGTTGTGTGACAACACAAGTGCCATAAACATCTCAAAGAATCCTGTTATGCACTCAAGGACCAAGCATTGAAACTAGACATCATTTTCTAAGAGACCATGTGTAGAAAGGTAATATCAAGATTGATTTTGTTGATACAAACAACCAATTGGCTGATATATTCACAAAACCTTTGGCTAGAGATAGGTTTTATGCACTCAGAAACATGCTAGGTATTCTTGATGAATCTAATATATGCTAGCTTGTTTATTTCATGTCTCTCCATGCTAAAATTGAAATCCCTTGCTATCTCCATCATTGAAATTGTTGAAAATTCGAATTGGTCTGCATAATGCCCTGAAATCTGATAAATTTTTTGTAATAATCGATTACACTACGGGTTAATCGATTAAATTCATTAAAATCCACATTGTTTATGCTATTTGAGCTTCAGTAATCGATTACAACATAAAAATAATTGATTATTCTTTGTTTTTGAAAAACTTATTCTTCCTGGAGTAATCGATTACACATCGGGATAATCGATTACATTGACTAAAATGTGTTTTTCATTTTCAAAGTTTCACTGGAGTAATCGATTACAATTTCAAAGTTTCATTGTAATCGATTACATTGTAGTCTTCTATGTGTCAAAATTTCAAATGTTCCTGGAATAATCGATTACAACAAAATGGTAATTGATTACATACGTGTTTAAAATTTTAAACTCTTCTAGAGTAATCGATTACGAGTCGGGATAATCGATTACATAAGCTCTGATACCTGCCTAATTCACAAAATCTCTACTATAATCGATTACATGATCATATAATCGATTACACTTCGTCTTCAACCTCTGGATGCTTGTGAAATAATCGATTACCTTACAGGATAATCGATTACCATGTGTTATTTCAGTGTTCTAAATGTGCAAAAGAATCGATTACAATTAGCATTTAATCGATTATTTAGTCTCTTGGTGCGTATCTGACAGTTTTTCTCTGGAAATATAACTGTCCAACCAAATTAAATGGGAATCTAACGTCACTGCAGTGCCTTAACTCCCTCCAACAGCTATAATTTTAAAAATAAGGACATTAAGAGCCTTAATTTGGTCTATAAATAGTGCCTTGCATCCATGGAAAACCTTGCACCATTATCTCTTCTCTCTCTGCTATATTTCTGTGTTTTCCTGTGTCTGAGTGTCTTAAATCCCTCCTAAAATGTCTACCCCTAAACGTGCTAGAACCTCCAAAAGGAAGGTAGGAGAATCCTCTTCCAATCCTCCTCCTCCTCCTCCTCAAAACAAACTTGACCTTTGGTTCTCAAATGAGTCTGATAAAATGAACTATCTTCAGTTCAATGCCACAAAACTTGTGTGTTCACCCAAATACCTTGACCTAAACTGGTTCATAAGAGAAGGATTTCAATTCTCTGGTTATCTAGAAGCCCAAGGTCTTAGGAGATTCCTAGAGATGAAGGGTACCTTTTACCCTAATTTGGTAAAGGTATTTTATACCTGTGCCAAGGGTTCCATGAATGGGACCATGAAATCTAAAGTTAAGTGTGTCACTATGGAGATCACCCATGAAGTCTGGGAAACAGTTGCTGGGGTTATATGTGAGGGTGCTAGAAAGTTTGATGAGGATCCAGAGGGTTACAACAAACTAGACACCTATAGAGAAATGTTACATGACCCACATATGCAAATTAGGAATAGATTGGGTATTGGCCCAATGACCCCTGAGGATAGGCTATTACACTACATTATAAACTATGTGCTAACCCCTAGGGCAACCAATCATGCCCAAGCCACTGATGAAGACCTACAACTGGTGTATGGTCTGAAGAACTCTATTTCCATGAATTGGGTTCTTATATTTGAAGAAATTATGTTAAAATCTAAGAGGCTGGTCAACTATCCTTTTCCCTATTCTGTTTTCGTTTCTAGGTTCATAGATCACTTCAACATTGATGTAACTGATGCGGTTATGGACCACACCAACTCCAATAACAGCCTCATCAAAGAAAAACACCTCACAAAGCTTGGCATAATGAAGACACCACAAGGATGGGTGATGGCAGGCCAACCACCAGTGCCTCAACCTCCTCCTGCTACTGTTGGTGTTCAAGTGGAAGACTCTGAGGATGAAGGAATGGATCCAAATCAGCTTTTGTACTCTCAGTTCAAATCTCTTATGTTGCAAAAGATGGACAACTTGCTTCAAATGCAACAAGAATTTAAGGCTGAAACCAATGTAGCCTTAGGTGAAATAAAAGATAGGCTAGATACCATAGATGCCAATATCAAAGATGATGCATCTGAAACCTTCTAGGCCTATGATTGTTTAGTTTTTTATGCTCTGTTTTTTGTTTGTTAATTTTATGTTTTATTTTCATTATGTAATGGCTTCCCTATGAATATATAAACTTCCATTGAGTTTTTCTTTCAATTATCCGTTGTGCACTTTACATTTTTGTCTTTAACAAGCCAAATAGGGGGAGAAATAATTGATTTTGGGACATGCTTTGTTCATCCTTGTTTTTCGTTCAATATTGTGCCCAAAATTTAACTTGAATGGATTGTGAAATTTAGGGGGAGCTATGTGTTTAAAATGAATCTATTAAATCCATAATATTTGTAAATGAATGTTAAATGAATCACAGATGCTTTTAACACTTGTTCTTGGACAAGGAATTGGAAATTTTTCAGGTTTGCAAAACTCAAGCTTTTCCCAATTTGGTTCATCAATTAACTTCAAGTCCAACTGTTAATCAATTAAAGATTTGGCATGTTTAAAGACAAAAAGAGGGAGATTGTTGGATTCAGGGGGAGTTACTTAAAGAATGCAAAGGAATTGTTATTCAAGCATAAGTTTTGAGCTTTCAACATGCAATGGATTCCTTGAAGATTAATTAGGGTGAAATGTGTAAGAGAAAAGCAATTCTGGTAATCCAAGTGCATTGCATTCATATTAATACATAATTAAATTAATTGGGTTCATAAAAATCACAAGGCTTTAGTTATTTGATTAAGTTTTTGATTTGATTCAAGGGTTTTTGGAAAAATACATTTCCTACTGGTTTAATCGATTACCTAAAAGACTTAATCGATTATTTTGTTCTTATTCTATTCTGGAAAAACTTTCAAGAACAATGTAATCGATTACCTATTGGAATAATCGATTATTTGACCTTTGTTTTCATATAAACTGCCTTGTTGAACATGTTAATCGATTATTAATGGTTAGTAATCAATTACATAGCTATATGTGATTTTAAGTAGTGCTGGAATAACCAAGGTATTGTAATCTATTACACAGGCTTAATTGGAAAAGTTGTCTTCCTGCTTTAATCGATTACCACATTTCGTAATCGATTACATTATATGTTAATGCTTACAAGTATTGCTGGTTTAATCGATTACCACATATCGTAATTGACTACATAGTTCATTCATTTTTTAAAGACTTCTGCTATAATCGATTACCAATGTTTGTAATCGATTACATAGTGCATTTTGATATTTTGGAGTTTCCTGTCTTAATCGATTACAGGACGGAATAATTGATTATTTTGTTCGTTGCTCGTGCCCATAAACTATGTTGAACATTTTAATCGATTACAAAGTTTATTTAATCGATTACATGAGCATTTTAATCGATTATTAGGCGCGTTTAATCGATTACAGGAAGTTACAAAAGTTTGTTATAAATAGGACTGAGGCTCAACTGCTTTTCTAACTTTGTGGAACATTACTCATACATATTTTCTGAGCTTAAACAGTCTTGTGAGCAATCTAAAGTATTTTCTAAGGGTTCAATTGTTTCTTGCTCCTTTGTGCTTTGATCATGAGTGTTTGAGTCATTCTTGGAGCTTGAAACCATTTCAAGATTAAGGAAAGTTGTGCTATTTGATTTGTAATCACTCAACCTGATCTGGTAACTTCATTTTGCATTGCGTCATTGGATCATCAGGTTGTTTCTCTCCTTAATCTGATTGTAATTTTTGTTTTGTATTTTCTTTGTAATTTGGCTATTGTAATTGGGTTATTGCTTGAAACTAGAGAAGGGGTTCTCTAGGTGGAAGAACTGAGTAGTGTTCTCAGGTTCTTGTCTCTTAGAATCTAATAGGTTTTAGATTTATGTTCTTTATCTAGGGTTGATAAAGGGAGACATTGTAATTGATTGTAAGAATTGAAAATTATAATAGTGAAACTCTAACCTAGTGTTGGTTGGAAGAAAACTTGATGTAGCTTCTAGTGTTGAAGTGAACCAGTATAAATCTATTTGTGTTTTGCTTTTCTATTCCTTAACTCTTATATTCATTGTGTTCTTGATTAAATTGCTTGACCAACAAAGTCATTTTGATCCATTGAATTCCTTGGGGTTGAGCTACTTGATTGAATTAGGAAGTGATAAAGATCCTAGGAACTCTGATTTTGATTAAAGAAATTTTTAATTTACCAAGGTTTAACCAATTCACCCCCCTCTTGGTTAAGCGTAGATATTCATATTCTTTACAGAATATTGGTTGCATGCCATGCATGAAGAGTTAAATCAGTTTAAGAGAAATGAAGTTTTGGAACTTGTTCCTAGACCATCCTCTCTCAAACCTATTGGTACAAAATGGGTTTTTGGAAATAAACTTGATGAAAGTGAATCATAGTCAGAAATAAAGCTAGATTGGTTGCTAAAGGTTACAACCAAGAAGAAGGCATAGACTATGAGGAAACTTATGCTCCAGTTGCAAGATTGGAAGCCATCAGATTATTGCTTGCTTATGCATGTTTAATGGATTTCAAACTCTTCCAAATGGATGTTAAAAGTGTCTTTTTAAATGGATATATTGAGGAGGATATATATGTTGAACAACCTCCTGGTTTTACTGATTTTAAACATCCTAACTATGTTTTTAAACTTAAAAAGGCCCTTTATGGTTTGAAGCAAGCCCCTAGATCATGGTATGAAAGACTAAGCAAGTTTCTGCTTGAACAATCTTTCACAAGGGGCCATGTTGACAAAACCTTGCTCATCAAAAGGCATAAGAATGATATCTTATTGGTTCAAGTTTATGTTGATGATATAATCTTTGGTTCAACTAATCATGTGCTTTGCAAGGAATTCTCTGCAACTATGCAAAAGGAATTTGAAATGTCGATGATGGGAGAATTAACATTCTTTTTTGGACTTCAAGTGAAGCAAATGAAGAATGGAACATTTCTCAATCAATCAAAACATTGCCTTGAAGTGATCAAAAAGTTTGAAATGGAGATAAGTAAAGATGCTGCAACTCCTATGGCAACCTCAACCTATCTTGATTCAGATAAAAGTGGAAAGAAGGTTGATGAGTCAAAATTCAGAGGAATGATTGGGTCACTGTTATATTTGATAGCTAGTAGACCAGATATAATGCTTAGTGTTTGCTTGTGTGCAAGATATCAAGCAAATCCCAAAGAGTCTCACCTTACAGTAGTCAAAAGGATCCTCAAATATCTCAAGGCTACACCAAAAGTTGGTCTTTGGTATCCCAAAGGTGCTTCAATCAATATTATTGGTTATTCTGATTTTGACTTTGCAGGTTGCAAGTTAGATAGAAAAAGCACAAGTGGCACTTGTCATCTGATGTATTGCAAACACATCTTAGTTTTAGGCTAGTTTTAGGATTGAATTTAGTTAAATGTTTAAGAAAATATATTAGAATAGGTTAGTTTATTATTAAGTTTGATTTAATCTCATTTCATTATCATATGTGCAAATTCAGGGCCAAACAGAGGAGAATCAAGCAAAGAAAAGAGAAAAGCAAGTTCAAAGACTCACGCAGATCGCGCCAGATTCTGCGCGAGTCGTGCCAAGTGAAAAGTAACAAGCATCAGATTCGAATAACCCGCGCGATCAACGCGGGACATCGCGCCAGTAGCGCCAGATGCTCGAAGGCCAGCCATTCAACTTGAGGAAGCCACGCGACTCGCGCCAAGGCCACGCTAACTGCGCCATCTATTCGAAGCTCCCGTGCAGATCGCGCCACAGCCGCGCCATCAGTACCAAAAGTCCAGCATCAAGCCATCCAACTTGAAGACTCCACGCTATCAGCGTGGAGTTTCACGCGATTAGCGCCATCCTTTAGAACCTTCAGCGCGAGACTCCGCGCGAGTCGCGCCATGAAGATTCTGTTTCCTTAATTAAATTATCTGTTTCGAATTTTGGCACAGTTTTAGGCTTTGTTACTGTAATTAAAGCATTCTATAAATACAAGGCCTCTGAGGACTGAAAAAGGATCGAAGAATCTGTCAATTATCTATTCCATCATTCTAAACCTCTAGAATTCAAGAATCAAGGCTAGGGTTTCAACAGAACCATGAACTATTCAACAGCTTTCGTGTTCTTGGGGCCTATGTCAAGCTAAATCTTGTATTGTGGGAAGGCCATGAAATGATGTGAACTCCTCTGTAACTTAACTGGTATTGAATGAGAATTTCTTGATTGTTTTACTTTACTCTGTTCTTTATTGTTTCATTCTTATTTGGAATTGGCCATTCTAATTAAGTATTGAGGGTTAGGGTTCGCAATGGGGATGTTGGGATTCTAGTTTCTGACCTTAGTAAAGTAACAGTTGTTCATTACCTAGGGATAGGGATGCGTGGCTGCAGAACCTTATAATATAGTCTTTTACATGCTTAACTTGATAGAATTCACTAAGGAATTAGGTTTTCAATTCAAGTTAAAGGGTTAATTCACCAAGGGATTAGGGATTAGCTAAACTAGAAAAGATTTATTCTCTGAACAATCGGAAATAAGCAAACCATTGATATAGTCTTTTACATGCTTGATAGGAATCACTAAGGAATTAGGATTCTTGTTAAAGGGTGAAATCGCTAAGGAATTAGGGTTTACTAAACTAGGAAAGATATATCATTTGAGTTAGCAAATGCTGTAACCAGTTAAGTGAAAGAGGTAGGAATCAAAAGAGATTGTGCCTAATCACAATTGTTCTTCCATTGGTAACAACTCTACTTAATTTACTGCACTTTATTTCTTATAGTCTGTTTTACATTCAAACAACCAATCCAATCCACAACACTTCTCTTAAACGATTTTTGTTTTACTTCCAATTACATTGACTAAATTTTACTATGAATTTCACTCCAATCCCTGTGGAGACGATACTCTACTTACCTACTTTATTACTTGAAACGAGCGGTGCACTTGCAGTAGTGTGCGGTTATCGCAACATCATCTTCTTGGAAGTTCATTGATCTCATGGCATTGCAAGAAGCAATCTTGTGTTGCTATGTCAATTGCTGAAGCTAAATATATCTCAGCTGGAAGTTGTTGTGCACAAAGTCTATGGTTGAAGCAACAAATGCAAGATTTTGGAGTTGAACTGAAAGAAATAGCTTTGCTATGTGACAACACAAGTGGTATTAACATCTCAAAGAATCCAATAATGCACTCAAGGACCAAGAAAATTGAGATAAGGCATCATTTTCTCAGAGATCATGTTCAAAGAGGTAATATCAAAATTGATTTCATTAATACAAATAATCAATTGGCTGATATCTTTACTAAACCATTAGCTAGAGATAGATTCTATGCTCTTAGAAACATACTACGAATCTTGGATGAATCTAATCTCTCTTAGCTTGAATGTTTTGATACCATGTTGTATGCCTTTTTCAAGTGAATTACTCTGAATATTGAATCCTTCATCACAAAAACTTAGAAATTTCCTGTCATGCTGCATAAATTTTTCTATTTCTGATAAAAGCTCTGTAATAATCGATTAAGTGTCGGATTAATCGATTATAATCATTAAATCATCATTCCGAGTGAAAATTGAGCTTATGTAATTGATTACACTACCATTATAATTGATTATTTGTCAATTCTGAGAATTAAGTCTTTTCTGTAATAATCGATTACTCATCGGAATAATCGATTGCAATGATCAAAATTTGTTTTTGAAAATAAACATTCACTGGAATAATCGACTACAGTGATTGGTAATCGATTAAAATGCTGAAAATCAAATTTTCAAAATTCAATACTTTCTGTAATAAACAATTACATGTCGGGTTAATCGATTACACAAGCAAAACTGAGTTCTTGAAAATCTAAACTCTCTGTGATAATCGATTAAAACAAGGAATAATCGATTACACATTGTCTTCAACCTCTAAATGCTTACAAAATAATCGATTAATGTACAAGAATAATCGATTACTATGTGTGTTGTTTGTGTTTCTACATATGAATAATTGATTACACAAGGGTTATAATCGATTATTTGAGGAGTTACTGCAAAATCTGACAGATTCTCTTGGAAGTTGAAATTGCCCAACTCCCACCAATTCAAATTTAAACCCTCTGCGGTGATTTAATACGTTCTAACAGCTAGTTTATTCCAAATTTTAAATGCTTGGAGCCTAAAATCCTAAGGGATCCATGGATGGGACATTGAGATCCCAAGTTAATGGAGTGCCCATGGAGATAACCCATGAGGTTTGGGAGGCAGTGGCTAGTATCTCCTTTGAAGGAGAAAGAAAGTTTGATGAAAATCCTGAGGGCTACAATAGGGTTGAAACATATAGGGAAATGCTTAGTAATCCCAATATGAGATTGAAAACTAGGCTAGGTACTGGACCTATGACCCATGAGGATAGGTTACTTCACTATATAATCACCTATATCCTCACACCAAGAGCCACAAACCATGCCCAAACAATTGATGAGGACCTACAACTAGTGTGTGGTTTGAAGAATTCAATTCAGATGAATTGGATTCTCATCCTTGAGGAGATTATGTTAAAGTCCAAAAGGCTTGTCAACTACCCATTTCCATATGTTGTTCTTGTGTCCAGATTCATAGACTATTTTCATATTGGTGTCAAATGAAGTAGTGGACAACACTAAGTCTAGCAACAACCTCATCAAGGACAAGCATCTCAACAAGCTTGGTATAGTGAAGACACCACAAGGGTGGCAGATGGCTGGTCCACAACTAGTGCCTGAACATTCTGCTGCTGCTGGTGTTCAAGAAGAAGTTGTTGAGGAAGAAGAAGATGCTGCTCAACCCATCTACACTCAGTTTGAGTCCTTCATGCTTCAGAAGATGGATAGCCTGATTACTATGCACCATGATTTTAGGGCTGAAACAAGTTCAGCTTTAGAAGGCATTAAGAATAGGCTAGATGATATTGAAGCAACTCTTTATGTTTGATGAGTCTGAATCATTTTAGACTTTTTATTTTTCTGTTCTTATGTTTTTCTGTTTTTATGCTTTTATTTTTTTTTCAAGCTTTGTAATTGGTTCCCTCAACAATTAATATATCCATTTTTGTTTCTCCTTTTAATATATACATTGTGTTTTACATGTTTTTGACTTTGATAAGCCAAATAGGGGGAGAAATTGATTGATTTGGTTGTGCTCTATATCATACTTTCTTCTACCCTATTTTACTGCACAATTTTTGCCCAAATCTCGAATTGAATGGATTGACAAATTTAGGGGGAGCTAAGTGTTAAAAATTAACCAATTAAGTAAGATATAAATGTAAATGAATGATGAATCAAACAACAGATACTTTAACACTTGTTCATGGCAAAAGAGTTGAAATTATTTGCAGGTTTGCAACGCTCAAAGTTTTTCAAATTTGATTCCCTCAATTAACTTCAAGTCCAAGTCTTAATCAATCAAGAATTTGGCATGTTCAAAGCCAAAAAGAGGGAGATTGTTGGATATAGGGGGAGCATCATGAAGATTAGAAGCATATGATTCAAGTTTGGTTTTGAGCTTTTCAACATGCTTGGATGTCTTGAAGTTATAATTGATTCAAGTGTAAGAGAAAGGTTAATCTGGTGATCCATGATTTACATTCATTCATTCATTCATTTAACTAAATGATTTTCTAATAAAATAACAGATTTAATAATATGGTTAAGGTTTTCAATATAAGTGAAAAGGTTTTAGAAAAATGCAAGTTTTACTTGATTAATCGATTACTTAAGGTAATAATCGATTAATATGTTCTTCAAGCTATCTGGAAAATATTTTATGAACATTGTAATCGATTACCCATCGGAATATCGATTATTTGACCTTTGCTTTTGACAAAACTAATTTGTTTATGAAATTAATCGATTACTGAAGGATCGTAATCGATTACATAGTTAATCATGTTTTTAAACCTTACTGTGATAGTCGATTACCACAGATTGTGATCGATTACTTAGGCTATATATGAAAAATCACTTTGCTGATTTAATTGATTACCAAGGATTGTAATCAATTATACATTCAATTTGAAAATAAACGTTTTCTACTTTAATTGATTACAAAATATTTTAATCAATTACTTAGTGTATTTTGTAACTTTTAAAACTTTTGTTTTAATCGATTACACATCGGGATAATCGATTATTTTGCTGGTTAGAAAATCCTAGCAACATTCTTGAACGGTTTAATCGATTACATAAGAATAATAATCGATTATTAGGCGCGTTTAATCGATTACAGTTAGTTACAAATTCTGTTATAAATAGGATTGGAGGCTGAGCTTATTTCATAACTTGATCATTCGTATTTCTGAGTATACACAAGCCTTTCAAGCAATTCCAAAGTGATTTTCTTAGTGTTTTGACTTCTTGGTTCATTCAACACATCAATGGGTCTTTGAATGATTCTTGAGCAAGATTGTTTTCAAGATTAAAGAGAAGTATGTTCTGAGTTTGATTTCTTCTCAACCTGATTTGGTAATTCATTTGCATTCATTCATTAGATCATCAGGTTATCTCTCTTTTTAATTGTTCGGTGTAAAATTCGTTCTGAATTGCTGTGTAAGATTGCTATTGTAAAGTGGGTTCTTGCATGTATCTAGAGAAAGGTTCTCTAGTGTAAAGAACAAAGTAGTGTTCTCTGATTCTTTGTCTCTTAGAATCTAATAGTGTTTTAGATTTCTGATCTTTATCTAGGGTTGATAAAGGGGAAATGTTGTAATTGCTTGTAAGAACTGAAATTTTATAATAGTGGAACTCTAACCTAGTGTTGGTTGGAAGAAAATGGATGTAGCTTCAAGTTTTGAAGTGAACCAGTATAAATTGCTTGTGTGATATTCTATATCTCTATTCTCATCTAATTCATTAATCTTTAATTCTTTGATTCAAATTCATTGTTCAACAAGTTCAGTTTTGATCTATTGAATTCTTGAGCTGAGACATTTGATTGGGTAAATTAATTTCTTGGTTTTGAAAGTGATAAAGATCCTGAAACTTTGATTTTGATTTGATTTTAAAATACCAAGTTTTAACCAATTCACCCCCCTCTTGGTTATTGTGAAGTATTCCTATTATTTTCATTAAGAAACTAGCCATGTTAATTCAAAATGAAAAGGGCTGTAATATTGTTTCAATTAGGAGTGACCATGGTGGTGAATTTCAAAATGAACATTTTGAAAAGTTTTGTGAAGATTTTGGAATTAATCGCAATTTTTCAGCTCCAAGAACACCACAGCAAAATGGTGTTGTGGAGAGGAAAAACAAATCACTTGAAGAAGGAGCAAGGACTCTTTTAAATGAAACAAAATTACCTAAGCATTTTTGGGCAGATGCTGTGAGCATAGTTTGTTACACCCTGAATAGAATTCTCATAAGGCCTATTTTAAAGAAAACCCCTTATTAACTCTATAAAGGAAGGAAACCAAACATCTCTCACTTTAAGGCATTTGGCTGTAAATGCTTTGTTTTATACAATGGCAAAGATAATCTTAGTAAGTTTGATTCAAAAGTTGATGAAGCCATCTTTCTTGGATATTCCTTGCAAAGTAAGGCTTATAGGATCTTCAACAAGAGAACCTTGTGTGTTGAAGAATCTGTGCATATTGTATGTGATGAATCTAACCCTTGTTTAGAAGAAGTTTTAAGTGACAATGATGCAGAAAACAAATAGGAAAGACAGTAGCATATTGAAGCTAGTAAGCAAGAAGAACAAAAAGCACAAATAGATTCAAATCAAGAAGCAGCCACACCTAAACACAAAGATTGGAGGACCATAAGAGATTTATCATTGGACAACATAATTGGTGATGTATCTAAGGGAGTATCTACTAGATCTTCTTTAAGAAATCTTTGTTGCACTATGGCTTTTGTATCACAAATTGAACCTAGTAATATTGAACAAACCTTATTAGATGAACATTGGTTAATTGCTATGCAGGAGGAGTTAAATCAGTTTAAAAGGAATAATGTTTGGGAACTGGTCCCTAACCCTCTACTCACACACCTATTGGCACTAAGTGGGTTTTTAGGAACAAGCTGGATGAAAGTGGCATCATAATAAGAAACAAAGTTAGATTGGTTGCAAAGGGTTACAACCAAGAGGAAGGCATTTATTATGATGAAACTTATGCTCCAGTTGCTAGACTAGAGGCCATAAGATTACTTCTTGCATATGCATGTATGTTGAACTTTAAATTGTTTCAAATGGATGTGAAAAGTGCATTTCTAAATGGTTATATTGATGAAGAGATATATGTTGACCAGCCTCTTGGTTTTGTAGATCATCAATATCCTAACCATGTGCACAGATTGAGAAAAACATTGTATGGATTGAAACAAGCTCCAAGATCTTGGTATGAGAGGTTGAGCAAGTTCTTGCTTGATCAATCATTCACAAAAGGAGAAGTGGACAAAACTTTGTTCATCAAAAGAAGAAACAAAGATATATTCTTGGTACAAATCTATGTTGATGATATTATTTTTTGTTCCACTAATCATTCTTTGTGTAAAGAATTTTCAGCTATCATGCAGAATGAGTTTGAAATGTCTATGATGGGAGAGCTTACATTCTTCCTAGGACTACAATTTAAACAAATGAAGAATGGAACTTTCATTAGCCAATCAAAGTATTGCATGGAAATGTTAAAGAAGTTTGACATGGAAAATTGCAAAGCTGCAGCAACACCAATGGGAACTTCTACCCACCTAGATTCAGATGAAAAAGGAAAAAGAGTTGATGAGTCAAGATACAGAGGAATGATTGGATCATTGCTTTATCTTACAGCAAGTAGACCTAACATTATGTTAAGTGTTTGCTTGTGTGCTAGATATCAAGCCAATCTTAAAGAGTCTCATCAAACTGCAGTGAAAAGGATCTTAAAGTATCTAAAGTCTACACCAAAAGTAGGACTTTGGTATCCAAAAGGTACAACAATCAACTTAATAGGTTACTTTGACTCTGATTTTGCAGGATGCAAATTGGATAGAAAGAGCACAAGTGGTACTTGTTGAAACGACCGCTTCTGCTTCGCTTTTATTACGTATTTATTATTTTTTTTAAAAAAAATTTCAAAAAAACAGAAAGAATAAATGTTTAAACGAATCTTGGTTGATTTTTTAAAAACGAATTTAGAAATGAAGGTTCAAATGAAAATTCCGTTGGTTTAAGAACGAGTTTAGAAATTATAAGAGTTTTACGTGTTATTTAAATTGTATAGTCCATGATGTTCACACATACCATACAGTCCATTCATTATTACATATCCATAGTCTCATATATAAACAGTCCATAGTACAGCATAAGCATAGATCGTCATAAGCAGACAAACAGCACACAATCTTCATCCTATCTTCTCGTACGGCATCCATATCACTGCTTTTCTGCTCGCCCAAATAATTTGGGATCATCACAGGTGTCAACCACCAGACACAACACAGGGTCAATCTTGATAAACAAAATTTAAATATCAACAGATAAATATACATGAACAATTATACAAATATATATAAATAAGTCATTTTTACACCTAATTGTCATGAAATGCATGTTTATCTTATTATATGATGCATGACTGAGATCTCAGCTTCTCAACGTCTCAATAATTGTGGCCACAGTCAGATAACCCCACCCTCACCTTAGTGGAACGAACTTATCCATCCCGTCAGGGTAGCCCAGTGGCGCGTAGGATTATCACTCCCATCCATGTGATCATCATGGTGGT
>PYAF01001726.1:6423-18653 GCA_007407185.1 Glycine tomentella | reverse complement strand
TCATATGAATAAGCTTATTAAGAGGGACTTAGTTATTGGCTTGCCAAAACTCAAATTTGAGAAGGACAAATTGTGTGATGCATGTCAAAAGGGGAAACAAACAAAAATCTCTTTTCAAAGCAAAAACATTGTTTCCACCTCTAGACCACTTGAGCTTTTACACATGGATTTATTTGGTCCTTCAAGAACTATGAGTTTAAGGGGCAATTACTATGGACTAGTTATTGTTGATGATTTCTCTAGACTCACTTGGACTTTGTTTTTGAAATCCAAGAGTGATGCTTTCCATTATTTTCGAAAATTAGCCAAAGTTATTCAAAATGAAAAAGAGTGTAAAATTGTTTCAATTAGAAGTGATATGAATTAAAAAGGGGGAGTAGATAAGTAGAATGAATGAAATGAATTGCTTTGATAAATTTGAAATGCTTAAAACAGAATACTCTAAGAAACTCAGGGGGAGTTTGTATAATAGACTCAAGAGGAGTTAGTCTATAAATACCACATGAATTTCTAAATGCTTTTAAATCAATCAAGTTATGATAATGCTTGATCTTTCCAAAAGCTGAGAAATTTTCAGGTTAAATATCTCTTCATTTGAAGCATGTTTCATCAATTAAATATTTGGCATGCTCAAAATCAAAAAGGGGGAGATTGTTAGATTTGATGAAGCTGAAGCAAAGGGATCAAGAAGCTTGAAGCATATAAGTTTTGATATTTTACATGCCAAATCAATTTGATGGCATATGTAATTTTTGTTAAAGCTTAGTTCAATTGATAAAGTCTTATAATCCTCATTAGCTTTTGATGATTCATGCATTTATACATTCGTTTGATTAGATATAATCATGTGGTAATAAGAAATTTGATAGAAATTCATAAAGGCAACTAGGAATTTATAAAAACAGGTTCTCACTGTTTTAATCGATTACATAGGTGATATAATCGATTAATTGCATGTGTGTGCTTTCTGGATATTGTCTTATGAACATTTTAATCGATTACCACTGGTTTGTAATTGATTAAAAAAGCTTAACACAAAGTCTCTATGATAATCGATTATCTTGAGAAATAATCGATTACATAAGCTTCTGCATAAATTTACACAGCATGTTCATCTGGTTTAATCGATTACCAGATGATCATAATCGATTAAATGTGCTTTGATCAGTTTTAGACATGGTCTGTGTTAATTGATTAAATGGGAACTTAATCGATTACATGTGTGTATTAGAAAAGTGAGTTCATCTGAAATAATCAATTACAAGATGACTTAATCGATTACATGTGTGTATTAGAAAAGTGAGTTCATAACCAGTCACAAAGTATAGCATCTCCAAGCCATCAATCTATAAATTAAAAACAAATACATTAGGCCAAACATTAAATCCATCATAATGAATTGATGAATGGTTGTGATGTACCTATGTGATAAGTGCCACATTTCAGTAAAATTCATGTTTTAAATATTGGCACTTATCTTTTTTATTTCATTAACTTAGCTTATAAATTTTCCTAAACCTAGTCAAAAAGCATCTAGTACTTGTTTTTAAGTTGTTTCGGAAGATTAATCCAAACATGTTAGTATTTTGATAGTTTCCGTGGATTTCCGAGGCTTCCGGATAATCAAAACAAGCAACAAGGGCTCACATAGCAAGCAGGGGAGGTGTTACAAGCAAATCAGACCCAGAAACCGACTTAGCCCAAAGAAAACTTCAGCCCTAAGTTTTTAACTCTCCCAGGCGAGCTTCAAGTTCCAAGAAGATGAGGGTTAGCTCGCCCAGGAGACCAAAATGTGAAGAAAACACTCGCCTCGGCGACCAAAGCAGGCAGGAGGCACATTCCTATAAATACCCCACGGATTTGTGAAGAAAATCATGTTCCAAGGCACCAAATTAGCTACTTATTTCACATTTTTAGGCTTAGGATTCTCCTTAGGTTATAGTAGAGAGTTAGGGAAGTGAGAAAGTGAGGTTTTGTAGTGGAGACTCTGCCGAAAAGAGGATCGATGACAAGCTATTTCGTCAGTCATTCTCTTGAGGAGGTTCTTCTGATGAACGCCTAAACTCTCTAAGGATTGGACGTACTCTTCTTATCCCTATGCTCTTTTAATTTCTATTTATGCATCATTATGTTTCTTGTTGGTAATTTCATTCGGCGCTTAATGCTTGATTCTACTTGATCACTAGTATCACGAACTTAAATCCTAAGTGAGACTGGAAAGTAAACTCAAATCCCTGTGGAGACGAACTTTATAAATTTTGTAACCTGCAACGATAAAACGGTGCGCTTGTTGTAAAAATCCTAACACTATGATGTATAGTTGAACACATAACACTACTAAAAACAAATTTTCTATGTCGATTCTACAGTACATTTGACGTCGGTTCTCCAACCGTCTTTGTAGCTAGCGTCATTGAAAGGTAAGATTTTCTATGTCGGTTATTAAACCGTCTTAGAATGTCCATTCTAAGACGGTTCTTAGTTTACAACCGTATTAGAAGGTCACATTCTAAGACAGCTCTTAGTTTACAACCTTCTTAAAATGTGACATTTTAAGACGGTTATAGGCTACAACCGTCTTAGAATGAGACATTCGAAGACGGTTTTTTTCCCATAATTGTCTTCGAATGGGACATTCAAAAACGGCTCGTTGCCCATAACCGTCTTAGAGTGAGACATTCTAAGATGGTTCTTAGCCTATAAACGTCTTAGAAAACTACTTTCTAAGACGGTTTTTTTTTCAGATAATTGTCTTAGAATGTCATTTTTTAAATTAAAAAAAAATTGACAATTCTAAAACAGTTTTTAGCAAAAACTATCTTAGAAGTCTACATTTTAAGACTGTTTTTCAGATAACCGTCATAGAATGTTTTTTTTAATTAAAAAAAAGAGTATTCTAAGACATTTTTTTTGCAAAAACCGCCTTAGAAGTCTACTTTCTAAAACGGTTTTCTAGAGAACCATCTTAGAATATCTTTTTAAAAAAATTACAAATTTTCAACACGTCAATTATTACATTATACACAATTGAGTACACAAGGAAGCTATAAAAGATAATTTTATTCCATAAATTATGCAAAGGAAATTAAAAAATCATGCTATAATTTTTAAAAAGAGACATTAAACACATTAATTAATATTGCTAAATGTACCATTCTCTATATTTAAGGTAAATTTATATTTAAGGTAAATTATAACTAATGCTAAATGAAACTCTGATCAGTACCAAATGTCCTACAAATGTGCCCAATTAACTAAAGGTAAATTATAACTATTCTCAAGAGACTAAAATAAAAGTAGTGCTTCAGTTTTTTTATAAAAAAAAGTATACTCTAAATATATTAATTTTTATCTTCTAAATATAAAAAAGGATATATAGTTCATAAACATATATTAGGGGTTGAGTTTTTAAGCTTGTAAAGAAGCCCCGAAAGCACTTCTGACTATATATCATTGTTTACACATTATACTTTATTGCTTTTAAAGTGAGTACATTTCTCATAGGCACTCTGCAATAGTAATTGCAGATTTGAGTAAATAGAAATTAACAAACTTACATGCATGTATCTGGAATTGGCTTTCAAATGTTGCAGGAGCACTGCACAATAAATGTTTCATCAAAATGAGTTGTAACTTCCAAAACTATTTAGTCAATCAATTGGATAAAAGAAATATCGCATGCCATAATGTTTCATCATTTGTTGAATTACTGCATGACCATTATTCACAATAAAGGGAAGAAAGAAAATACCAAGCATAAGCTAAATGAAAAGGGAAACATAAATTAGGCAAAATCTGTCGTGAGCACGCATATAGTCAAATTGAATACACACAATACAAGTAACAATTATAAAAACTATATATAATATACAAAGGTAATTACAGGAAGGAGTACGAGAGCTCATTATCCCAAATAAAATAATTATCAGTTTTAAAAAATTCCTAATAAAATGCAACAGCCTGTGTTTGATACAGCCAAGTAAAATTTGTCTTTACTATTGTTTATAAGAGGTTATTTCCTAACCAGTCAAAGCTCACTTATTACAAAACATGCCACTGTTATGTAATTATATCTAGATGAATATAATTATTGTGAAGTTTGTGGTTCCTGCTCATGAATATAATTATATCTAGATGAATTAAAATATATGTAATTAAAACATAAAAATATTATGTAATTAAAACATAAAAATATTACGTTTTATTTTATTTAAAAATAACACTTAAATGACATTAAAAATTCAAAACTATTACCTAATGTCTTAAGATTAATTTTCTAGAAATTAAAAATATTTTCTTATGAAAATATACTATTTTTTTAACATATTTAGTAATAGTTTTCCATAAAAAAATTATTAACTTTACATCAATCTAAATTATTTATTTAGATAAAATTAAATTATATCTACATTTAACTCAAAATGCAAACAAGCTTTACATATAGAAATGTCATAGGCAAGGTAGTATATCCCAAGGTAAAATATTAGCAAAATCCTAAGACAAGAACATGAAGTACCTCCAACACAACTCAAAAGCGTGCCAAATGCTATTCCAAATGATAAGGCAAGAAAGATTTTCTTAATATTCACGGTGGTGTGTAGTTTGCATTACTTCACAGTTCACACTATATATATAAAAAAATGTTAAAGATGGAATTTCTAATGGGAAGCTTTGTACCCTTAACATGAGAAGCTTTGTACCCACAAAATTCGAGGCATAATGGCCCTAAACAAGGTTGTATCCACATAATAAGAACTTCATGCCACTTCCGTTAACTTGACAAAGCAAGTTGAAGTTGATTTATAGTGATCAATTAGTATTTGTAAGCGTTCCAATCCAGTTCCAACAATGCATTTTTCGGACTGAAGTTGAATGTGAAATCACAACCATCCACAAGAAAACACAAGGCTTTATGTACTTGGACAGTATCATGACAATAAGTAACTACAAATTTATTAAAAATAAATGGAGTTGAAACTTGAAATTAATTTTCTTTTCAGAAAATAATCAAATTTTTTTATATATATTTTGAAAAATAGGCTTTATGTTGCAGATTGCATAGTCAACAAAATGAATGCAGAGGGCCTACTCAATGAATTTAACAGTAGCATCGGTAAAACTTTCAGGAAAACTAGACAGCATATGCTAAAGTATATGCCAATCACTGCAAACATGCTCAGTTAAAATCGCTATACATCAACTTCTATGTAGGTGGTTCTTGCTTTTATTAAAACACTGCATTAAATGTGGATTTAGTATCAAATTGAAGTATTGTTTTGCCAAAATTAAAAATGACTGTCACATTAGGCTAGATACAATATCTCATCACTTTGTTAGATCCTGTCTAATTAACTTTCCTCTACCCTTAATTAATTACTAAGAATAGCTTAGAGCCTTAATCATTACGTAGATGAATCAATAGAATTAATGCATAAATATCCAAAAATATATTTTTAAATAGTGATACCTGTAAAATCTTAAACCCATGTTCTTGGGAACAAGCATAGACGGCTGCACACTTGCCACTCTGCAGCATAACAAACTCATGCTTTAGTAACCAGTAAGTTATGAACAACAAGTGTTTACAGTTACACTCAATGTTGTTAAAACGTAGTGTCAACACCGAAACAGTGGGGTGAGCAAAAACGTGAAACGTAAATAGAACGTAAGAGTTTACTACATATACAAAAATAAATAAATATCCAACATATATATAACTAAAGAAATAACTCCCATGAATGACAAGATTTGTCTACTTAGCAAAAGGGCAGGTGTATTTAGGAAGAGGCGAGTTGGGTTAAGAAATGGGTTGAAATGAGGCCCAATAAATTTATGGTAGAAGCTTTTGAATTTGTTGAAGAAACATTGAGATTTGAGAGAACCGGGAGTCCAATAATCTCCAACATCCACGTGCCCAAACCCATTCTCACACATCTCTCTTCTCTCTGCCTCGAAAGGAAGGAACCAAATCGCACACACTCTTGAACAAAACATTGATTCATCACAATGGTGAAGTTAGCTTCCGCTAGAGACTTTCGCACCTACGGGCCGGGCCTCGCCAAGAACCGCTACAAGTACATCAACACCGGGCTCTATCTCATTGCCTCCGTCATCCTCGTGCAAGCAAGGGGGAGCGCGAGCGGCGTTGCGACTGACCAAGTGACGGAGGAGCAATGACAGCGACGGCAGAGGAGCAGCGACGGCGACGGATGACAGATACTGAGCACAAAATTGGGGAAAAAAGTAAGCTGAATGAGAGATTTTTTTTTAAAAGCACTGAGTCAACTCGGTAAACTCACCGAGTCAACCGAGTTTACCGAGTTGACTCGACGTTTCAACCCGTTTCGCTCAAATTTCGTTTCGACGCCCGTTTCGACACGATTTTGCCTGTTAAAAAGTTGAAACGTGCGTTTTGATACTACGTTTTAACAACAATGGTTACACTGAAACGTTATGGCACTTTTGTTTCTCGAATGTGTTATTTTTATGCTATTAAAAACTAATGTAGAGTCTCACCTTCTTTTTTTTAACCTTTTTTAGAGATAATTAACAGCCAGAGATAACAGCAAATAGAAAACAGACTAAGATATATGAATTAAGTAAAATAAATTCAATAGGAACCAGAAGAAATGCCTTTGTTGGCTTGTACTTATGTATCCATAAGTTGCTCTCAGCCTTATCTTTACAATTATGGTAGTAAAACCTCATACTGCAAGGCATGATACAAGGGAAAAACTCATCATCAGGAAAAAAAATTGCTAGCCAAGCCTACGGATAAGTGACAGAAATGAAGTTGCAGCTGTCTCAGATGCTGCCAATCACAACAGAAACAACAAGGACTAATATCATAGCACACCTACAACATAGATTTCATAAATAATGATATCATAGCACACCTACAACCAAGGATTGATATCATAGCACACCTACAACACCTGTGTTCATATTCATTCCAGTTCCTCTTGCTGGGCAAGCGAATCACTCACGTGATGAATAAAACAACTGAGTGATGAAGTTCATTAATTAATCAACTATAAACAAAAGCAAAATTAGCTACAGTTTTAAATAACTTGAATAAAATTGCAAAATGGAAGAAATAAACCATAACTCAAGTGAGATTTCTAACAAAAGAAATAAACTAATATTTACCCATATAAAAAATGAGAGTAAGAAGTAAGAAGAGTACATACAGAGCAGCAATGGCAGCAATCAATCCGAAAAAAGAGGCTCCAAAGCCTATGCCACCAAGTTTGATGGCATGATGGGCGAGTCTATTAGCAGCTAGACTTAGGTCCCTGAAATCTGAGTTGCACATGTTACAGGGACTCTTATGAGTATGATAAGGAAACACCACGTGAAGATTAATGGTTTACCAATAATTAAGGCAGATATAGACGCTTTTATAATTCATGATCAATGGCATGTGTATATTTCATGCATGTATGTATGATGGCTAAAACTGAATCCCGAATCTTCCTTGCAAAATATAGTTACTATATATATGACCATAAAATCATTTTGTTTAGCCAGGATGAGACGAGATTATAATACAATACAAAATAAGAGAGAAAAACAAACATAGGTGTGAAGTTTATGTTGAAAATGCTTAAGATTTAAATACTCTTTTATTTCTGCTAGTTTATAGCATACACAAATGGAAAACACCAAGTCTATGTCCATCAATTGGAAAAGCCAAAACTAATGCAGAGGTATACATGTTATATTGCAAAAAGCTTACCCCAAAAGAAGGCTTGTAGTCAGCATGAGCACCACCCTTGTCACTGAAATCACCACCAGGTCTGCCGGGGACCCCTGTTCAAAACAATCACATTTGAATACTTGATCAAACACAGAAACATCATAGTGAAAAGGTAAAAACAATGAGGAAGAATGTTAAAATTACCTTCCATGTAAAAAAGTGAAATGCAAAGAAAGCAAAGTTTGTTGAGGTAGTACAAGAGCTACTTTACTGGCCATGTCAGATAATTTTCAGGCAAACAATTAATTGGTCTCTAGTATTTGGTGAGTGGATATACTCATCATTACCACTATAAAAAGAAAGAGGGTCTCTTTCTCTTTCACAACATTCCTCCTAGTCTTGTTCTGCTTCTTTCTTTCACTGCCAAACTCCCTTGCCTATCTCTTATTCTCAAACCAAATAATGGGCTATAGAATTTCTATCTCCATGAACTTGGTCACGCAAATTTGCATGCAAAATAATGATGATATTGATCAAAGGGAATTTAAATTTGAAACTTTTGTATGGGCAGTCCCCGCTAATTGCACACACTATAAGAGACTAAAATAAATATTGGTGAGTTGCTTCTAAAGTGGGGACTCAAAGAAATACCACCCGATTTATCTTATACATTGTTGGGAAAGGAGCCAAGTTCTATTCAAATCTGATGTCTTTCTCATTGTTTAGACATTGGAATACAACTATATTACGCCCATTCCAAGTTCATAACCTATGTTAAATTAAAGAAAAATGTGTACAGAAAACAAATAAAAATTTATCACCAATGATGTGACAAAATATTATATATCATTAACCAGCGTGAAACTAGTAAAAGAATTTGGTTGTTGGGTTTTCATATCATCATTTTCCGATGTAATGGAATGCAATTATACATTAATTACACATGTAGACATATGGAAAATACTGATTACAACAAATCAAAAATATTTTTCAAGTAAACAATTTTACCAAATTGTAATCGTAATAGAATAACTACACAAAACTACCAAGGCCATAAGTAAACGGAAAAAAAAAACTTTAATTGAAAAAGGGGAAAGAAACAATTTAACAGAACTAGGACTCCGTATACATTCTTTACTGTTTGTTGTCGCTGTTTTGATTCATATGGCATTCTCATACATGTGGACCTCCAAGGATATTGTAGTTTAGCAATTTCAGTACTTTACTGTTTGTAATCAACTAGCAAGATGTCTTGTCAAGCTTTTATTATTTTAAATAGTAATTATAAAAGCATTTAGGGAAGACAACCTTCCGTGCCTGAAAAGTCAACCAAAAACAAGGTTTTTAGAGGCAAAAACGAAAGGGTAAAAGAAATTGGGTGTATCCCATAAGATCAAAGGGCAACAAAGAAAGCAGCAGATTTGAAAACTTGAAAGAGAGAGAAAGGGTTTGGAGAAACTCTCACCTTCAAAGCTGACACACACATGGGAAGAAAGATCCCCCGAATATAGAACGCACCACCACATCACAAGAGAACAGAGACCAAAACACAAAAGACCAAACCTTGGGGGAGCTACTGTTGATGTTGTCCACATCAATGATGACGACAGAGAGAACGACGATGCAACGGTGTCAAGCATGCAGAGGGGAGGGGTTACCTTGGTCTCTCATGACTTCTTCAGAACCCTAGAAGGGAAGTCAGAGAGTGAGAGGGAGAATAAAGAGTGTAAGAGAGGAGAGGGAGACATTAAATATAAAAACCACTGAAAAGCTTTCTAAGACCATTTTGCAAAACCGTCTTTGAATGGAAACTATTCTAAAATGGTTGTGCAAAAACTGTCTTAGAATGGAAGTTTCTAAGACGGTTTTCGCCAAAACGACATCGTATTGTTAAATTTATTTACAAAAATGCCATCGCGTTTCTTTCTAAGATGGTTATTGATTAACCGACGTTAAATCAGTGTTGTAAAACATGGTTTCTGTAGTAGTGTAGCTATTAGTTTTCCCAAATCTACCTTGCAATGAAACTCAATCTTCAAGCAAACTTCAAGAACTCTGAATGCTACACTTTCACAAGAATTTGGGGTTGTTTTTAAGCTTTTTGATTCATCAATGGAAGATGGAAGAAAGGTTAGGGATGAAGATGGATGGTACCATGGAAAAGCTTTCCAATAAGCCTAGGAAGAATCACCACAATAGTATTGAGAAGCCATTGATAAGACTCAAGAAGTTCTTACACAAGAACAAGAGAGAAACTCTCACAACAATTTTCAGAATTGTACTAATGAACCAAAGTTAGTTACAATTAGTTTTGGCACCTTATAAAAACCACGAAATTACAAGCTAAATGTCACTAAATGTAAGGAAAATGCAAATTGAAATGAAGCCCAAATGAAGCTTGAAGTGCAAGCTTCCCTAAAGTGACCCTTGGCTTCTCAACAGGCACAATGCAAACTCAACGCCGAAGTAATCAATTAATTCGCACTTGTAATCGATTAACTCACACTTGTAATCGATTAATTTGCTCTTGTAATCGATTAAAACAAAGTTATTTACAATTTTCAGTCTCATGTAATCGATTACAGATGTCTCGTAATCAATTAAAATAGACAAGTCTTGTTTCTGTGTGAAACTGAATTGCTGGTAATCGATTACAGGTATCTGGTAATCAATTATAGGTATCAGAAACTGTTTACAAAATGCCTATGTAATCTATTACATGAATCTGGTAATCTATTAAAACAGACAACACTTCTTTTGTGTTTGCACTGAGTTGGTGTGTTTCTTCATGCTTTTCCAAGAGATACAAGTTAGCTTGGATGTGGTCTTGAAGTGCTTGAGTCTTAGCTCTTGCCATTGGTCCTTTAAAGGTCAACAAAGGAAGTGCTTCAAGCTCTCCTTCTAGACCTTTAGCTTGCCTTGGACCTCCATCATGAATATAAGTACACAAATTATAATTAAACAAAACTTACACCACGCCCAATCTTGGCAGCCCTCTTCGACATATAGCACTTCCCATTCTCCCTGAACCAAACCATGTACTCATGGTTTGGTGACATCAAGCCATGCAGTATAGGGGGCAGGTCAATGTGTCGGTCGCCAACCTCCCATCGTCGTATATAGGGTCTCAACTTATGGACCCAATTATCTTGTGGTTTACCTTGCAAGGACAAGTCATGCACACCCCTCAGCTTCATAGGCCTACGTGGGATTGGCTGATCCCTCCCAAATTACTGCATGCATCTATCTAGCTGAGAATAGTCAACTGTGTAACGGGAGTACTAGCCATCCACAACTTTCGTTGCTGATCAGATGCACCAAGGAAGTGGTAGTCTGCATATGGTTGTCAAATCACCTGCACAAAAGAATTAAACACACAATTATGAAAGTACAGGGACCAAAAATGCAAATTATCAAAGTACAGCGACCAAAACTCTTATAAATAACAATATGTACTTCATCCCGACAAAGGAAATCTAATGTCAGCCTATACCAAAGAAGCTCGTGTGCTCGAAACCGTCCTAAAGCTTTAAACCTAATTTCAACTAAATGACATTAGAATACTTATAAGACTCATTAATACATACTTAATAACAGAAAATAATAACACATACATGTGTTCATAATGCCACTCTGACTGAGTAGGCTGAGGAATAGTTGGAGCAATGGGTGGGAATCAGAGCCACGCCCATACCTGAAAAAGCACGTGACACCCACCAATGTCACTTCTCTATGGATCTGCACACTCGCACATTTGTCTAAACAAATGTGCATGGGTCGTAGAGCCTCAGCTATATCTACCTATCTCTTCAAAGTCCCCTCCAAGCAATGAGACGTAGCGAGCGGTGACAATGCTCCCCCCAGATCTATCACATAGGAGCCATGCTCCAATAATATGTGCAATGTGTGCCTTCGTAAACCGCATGACATGTAGGGGATTCACAGCTATCTCATCCTAATGTGCATAATATCTATCCAAGTAAGACAGGCACAGAAATCCACCTTTCAGCTCACCCTCTGCCTAAGGTTGATGACCAAATACGTCCTCAGTGACGGTCACCCAATCGTCTGAGGTGGATCTTGTGATGACATTTTCGTCGCTGGCCAATCCTAATATACCAGCCATGTCTTCCAACATGATGGTCATCTCTCCCTGCGTCATATAAAATGTATGGGTCTCTGGTCTCCACCTCTCAAACAGAGCACTAATAAGCGCAGGATCGATCTAAACAGAAAATCACAATAATCAATTCATATGTAAAGTTATAAACAATAACATTTTTGTAGTTTAAATTAAAACAAAATTTAATTTATTCAATTCAGAATTGCATACTGTAACACCCCGTAGGCCTCCGACGTGTTATCATTAATAATATCAGATTAACGCTTATAAACATGAATAAAATACATCAGCGGAAGCTTAGAATCGTTTTCTTGATACATTATGTATGGAATCACATAATAGAACCAAAAATCACACCCCTGCTGATCCAGTTTATCAAAATCAACATAAATAAGACAGATAACAGAG
>PYAF01001725.1:2903-17554 GCA_007407185.1 Glycine tomentella | reverse complement strand
TACAGATGATGAGGTTGATGTATAAGTGTATGTTCCTCCTGTTATCCTCTGTTTAGATGTTTATGTATCTGCCTATGTATGTGTTTTTGTATGTTAGTTTTATCTGGATCAGCAGGGGTTTGAAATGTTTTCATGTGATGTGTTTTATATTTCATGCATAATGATATCGAGAAAAAATGATTCTATCGCTTTCGCGCCGTGCATAGTTAACGCTGTTAGCGTTAGACTGATATGTTGGGTGATAACGCACCGGGTGCACACGGGGTGTTACACCATTGTCCAAGCTTCTCCAAAAGGACGTAGACTTTACATTTGACCAGCCTTGCAAAGAGGCATTTGAGGGATTGAGGAGGAAGCTGACTACCTCTCCCATGTAATCGATTACATACGCTCCTGTAATCGATTAAACTAATTGAAAAATTTCTGGGTATGAGCAACGAACAAAATAATCGATTATTACGACTTATAATCGATTAAATTAGACAGTTGCACAAAAATAAAAAAACATTGTGTAATCGATTACAAACCTTGGTAATCGATTAAACCAAAAACCTGTATAAAACTGGTTTGAACTATGTAATCAATTACTACAATTGGTAATCGATTAAACCAGCAAAACATGTTAACTACAGCATATAATATAATCAATTACTATTCTTGGTAATCGATTAAAACAGGAAGGTGATATATTTTGATTAGCCTATGTAATCGATTACAGAATGTTGGTAATCGATTAATCTATTCATTAAGGCTATTCATAAGTGATTTAAGGTAAAATAATCGATTATTCCGATATGTAATCGATTACTTTGTTCTTAAACAGATTTCCAGAAAACACCAAGAACAAAATAATCGATTCTTTTCTTGATATAATCGATTAATCCAATATGAAATATTATTTTTCCAAAAACTCTTGATTTATTTCAAAACTTTAAACAAACTATCAATGCCTTGTGAATTCTATTTCTTAAACTAATTGCTTGATGAAAGATATGAATGCAATGTATTTGGATCACCAGAAACACTTCTTCCTTTTACATTTAATCACAAGATGTTCTTCAATCCTTCAAGGCATGTTGAAAGCTAAAACTTGAACCTTGAACCAATGTTTGCTTATGCTTCAAGCAGCTCCCCCTGAAATCAACATATTTTTCTATGAAGAATAATCGATTAGTTTGCTTGTGTAATCGATTACATAAGCACAAATTTCACTTTAAGCCATGTTTTAAGTTCTTTTAATAGATTAATTCGAGCTTTAATCGATTATTACAGTGAAAACATCAAAATGAATAGTGATTTATGCAGCACAACTTGGAAATTGAAAGCTCATGTGATGATGGAACAAGTATGAAGCTATATCACATAGATAAGGACGCAACAATCATGCTAATGAAGATTAGATTCATCCAAGATACCTAGCATGTTTTTAAGAGCATAGAATCTATCTCAAGCCAAAGGTTTAGTGAATATATCAGCCAATTGATTATGAGTATCAATGAAATCAATTTTGATATTACCTTTTTGGATGTGATCTCTTAAGAAATGATGCCTTATCTCAATGTGTTTGGTCCTTGAGTGCATTATTGGATTCTTTGAGATGTTGATAGCACTTGTGTTGTCATATAGCAGAGGTATTTCTTTTAATTCTACACCAAAATCTTGTAATTGTTGCTTTAGCCATAAGCTTTGAGCACAACAACTTCTAGCTGAGATGTATTTAGCTTCAGCTGTTGATAATGCAACACAAGATTGTTTCTTGCAATGCCATGAGATCAATGAACTTCCTAGTAGATGACAAGTTCCACTAGTGCTTTTTCTATCCAACTTGCATCCTGCAAAGTCAGAATCAGAATAACCAACAATATTAATTGATGCACCTTTAGGATACCAAAGACAAACTTTTGGTGTTGACTTGAGATATTTGAGGATTCTTTTGACTACTGTAAGGTGTGATTCTTTAGGATTTGCTTGATGTCTTGCACACAAGCACACACTTAGCTTAATGTCTGGTCTACTAGCTGTCAAATACAATAAGGATCCAATCATTCCTCTAAATTTTGACTCATCAACCTTCTTTCCTTTTTCATCTGAATCAAGATAGGTTGATGTTGCCATTGGAGTTGCAGCATCTTTGCTTTTATCCATTTCAAACTTTTTGATCACTTCAAGGCAATGCTTGGCTTGATTTAGAAATGTTCCATTCTTCATTTGCTTCACTTGAAGTCCATGAAAGAAAGTTAATTCTCCCATCATTGACATTTCAAATTCATTCTGCATAGAGATAGAAAATTCTTTGCACAACAATTGATTAGTTGAACCAAAAATTATATCATCAACATATACTTGAACCAATAAGATATCTGATGGACTCCTAAACAGAATCAAGTCCTGTTTGCCCTGATCTTCCTTACAATGGAATCAATTCTTCAATTGAAAGAAAAATAGAGTATGAATTGCTCTGTTTTTATGACAGCTTTTTATGCTTTTGTAATGTAAGAATTGGAACAATGGAAGAAGAATAGAAGTGGATTTGGATTGACGCCATGGAATAGGAATTCCAATAAGTCTTGCAAGAATCACCACAATAGCTCAGAAGCCATTGATAAGAAACAAGAAGTTCTTCACTAAGAACAAGGGAGAATAACTCTCAACCTCTTACACACTAAGTGCAATCTAATTTCATTTAATCAAAAGTTCTTACAATCTGTTGTGATGTGGTTTATATAGACCACGAATCTACAAGCTAAGAAATGTAAATGCGTCCTAAATGAAACCCAAATGTAGCTTCCCAGACAAGCTTTCTAAAACAGCTTTTGATTCTAAAAATAGCACTTCCACAAAATAAACGGCTTTAATCGATTATTTCATAATGGTAATCGATTATTTTGAATCAAATAATTGATTACTAGATCTTGGTAATTGACTATTTGCTCATATCAGGCCTGGAAACTGATTCATGAACAAAGTAATCGATTATTTCACCGAATAATCGATTATCACAGGGACTCCCACTTCCATGTAATCGATTACAAGACGGGATAATCGATTACAACAGAGCTATTTACAAATCTAACATTTATACAAGTGTATTTAATCGATTACATGCTACTTGTAATCTACAGATAAGCTCAACAATTTGTAGCCTTCTTCATGGTTCTCCAAGAGATATAAGTTGGATTGTATATGATCTTGGAGCGTTTGAGCCCTAGCCCTTTAATCACCATAGGAAATGTCTCCATGTGTAATTCTAAGTCTTCCTTCACTTGCCTTGGTTTTAGGATTGTATCATCCCCTCCTTCTTGACAAGAACTTGTCCTCAAGTTTATATCTTCATTTGGACCTGCATCATACAAGGAAAGATCACCAACATTAAAAGTATTACTAACACCATATTCATTAGGCAATTCAAGTTTATAAGCATTATTGTTAATCTTTTCTAAAATCTTAAAAGGCCATCTCCTCTTAGTTGAAGCTTGGATTTCCTTTCATGAGGAAATCTATCTTTTCTCAAATGAAGCCACACCAAATCTCCTTCCTTGAATATCATTCGCTTTTTGTGCTTATTGGCTTGCTTGGTATATTTTTCATTTTCCTCTCCACATTTGCTTTCACTTGTTCATGCATTTTCCTAACATAAAAAGCTTTAGACAAAGCATCATAGAAGATGTGTTAGGTAATGGCAGTAAATCAAGAGGAGTTAAAGGATTAAAGTCATAAACAACTTCAAAAGGAGACATAGAAGTAGTACTATTAACTACTCTATTATAAGCAAATTCTATGTGAGGTAGACATTCCTCCCAAGATTTCAAATTACTTTTGATGTAGCATCTAAGAAGTTGACCCAAGATCCTATTTGAAAATGATAGGAATACTTCAATACAACCAAGAGGGGGGGTGAATTGGTTGAACCTTGGTATTTAAAAATTTTACTATCAGAGTTTCCACAGGATCTTTATCACTTAAAAAAAACTTTTGAAATCAAGAATCTTTATATTCAATCAAATTCCTCTGTCAAGAAAATCAATAGAAAAATGAAAGCTTACTGTGCAAAGGATATGATTCACAAATCAAAGCAATATTGAGATGATGAGAGGAGAATAAAGAACAGCCACAATTTATACTGGTTCACTTCAAAAACTATGTAGCTACATCCAGTTTCTTTCACTCAACTCTAGAATGGAGTTCCACTATTGCAAATATTTGTTCTTATAAGTTATTACAAAGCCTCTCTTTATCAACCCTAGATAAAGTTCAGAAATCTAAAACACTATTAGATTCTTAGGACAACCCACTAAGAACACTACTCAGCAAACCCACAGAGAAACTCTATCTCTAGTTAACAAGCAAGAAACTTATTTACAATAGACAAATCACTGCAGAAATTAAAAATAAATTTACAATTTCAAAGATTAAGGAAAGAAGTCACCTGATGATCCAATGAACAATATGCATATGAATGATTCCCCAGGTTGAAGAAAGATTTACAGATTTAGAACATCCCTTTCCTCAAGCTATGAAAACAAATTTTGCTTCACTTAATCAATTAATAACCCATATAAATTTTGGTGAAGGCAAGAACTTTGTGAACCCGGAAAAATCACTAATAGAATGTTAAGAACGCTTATGAATGCTCAAAATTCGAATTTCTCAAGTTCGTGACTCAGCAGAGCAAAGGGTTCTATTTATAACAGACTTCTAACTGAAAATAATCAATTATATACGCTCCTGTAATCGATTATTTAGCATATGTAATCGATTAATTCAAGAATGTAATCGATTAAAATGTTTTAAGATTTGTTCTGGGTTTGAGCTATGAACATAATAATCGATTATCTCATCACGTAATCGATTAAAACAGGAAGCTCTTCATTTTCAAATGCATTATGTAATCGATTACTGTTTCTGGTAATCGATTAAATCAGTAAAGCATGTTTACAACCTTCTGTAATCGATTAAGACAGAGTTTCATATTTTAATTTTAGCCTAGGTAATCGATTAATCCGATATGTAATCAATTACATTGTTCTTAGAAAATTTTCCAGAAAGCACAAAGAACAAAATAATTGATTCCTATCTATTTGTAATCGATTAAAACAGCATAACCTTATTTTTCCAAAAACTTGGTTTTAAACTTGCCTTAATTATCAATTGCTTTTGGATTAACACACAATCTAACAATCCTAAGTGAATGATATGAACACTGGATCATCAGAGATAGCTTCTTCCCTTTTTACAACAATCACAAATAGATTTCCAAGGCTTCAAGGCATGTTGAAAGCACAAAACATCTGAGCTTGATTCTTTGTTCATCTTCAAGTGACTCCTTTTGAATCAACAAAGTTGACGACTAATATTATTTATATTTTTTATGTTTCTATTTAAATTGTATTGTTTATTTTATATTAATGTATTATATTGTTTTTATTTAACAACTACTTTTATTACAAAATTATAAATTGTTGCTAATATTAAAATAATTTTAAAAAAATAAATTAATATTATTATACCAAATTATAAATTTATTTAATGGTAATTATAAAAATTAATTATTTTAAAAAATTTAATATTATTTGATAAATTATAAGTTAATATTAATAACAAAAATTTTAATATTTTCATTTAAATTTAAGTCTTTTGAATTATCTTTTTAATTTATAAAATAAATAATAATCCTTAACATAAGTAAAAATATAAAAAATATAAAATATAAAAAATATATTAAATAAATTAATATACCAAAAGTAACAAAATATTAAATAAAATCATATAAAATATAGAAAATATATTAAATAAAATAATATGAAACAAATATAAGATATAAATTAAAAAGTGAAAAAATTTATTAAAAACTAAATTAAAAAATTATTTACAATTTTTTAAAAAAATATACGAAAATAATAGAAATAATTCTACAAAAAATAATTAAAAATATACAAAATTAAAAATTAAAAGTAAACGATTTCTATAAAAAAAATTAAAAATAAATTATTCCTACGACTTTAGAGTAATAAAAAATTTAAAAAATAAGTCATAAGATATTTTATGACTTTAGTTAAAAAAATTAACTAAAATCATAAAATATTGGATAAATAGTCATTTTTATCCCTGAATGTGTTGAGCGTTTACAAATTCGTACGCGAAAGTGAAAAAAGTGTTACAAATTCATTTATCCATTAATTTTCACCAGTTACCGTTAGTGAAAGAACATATGTGACACAACGACGAATTTGTCAGCGCTCTACACATTAAGGAACAAATTTGCCAGTGTTTTACCCAAAATATAATTTAATCTTCATCTTCTCTCTTTTTTAATCGTTGCAAGTGTAACGACCCGCCTCGTCGCTACGGCATCACAAACTCTAGATGTGTAAATTTCAAATTTTAATGAAAACTTCATTAATATGATTATGAAAATGGTAATAAGTTTTCGCAATAATACAATCATCATACACACGATACAAGTACAACAATTGAATACATATGTATACATATACTATATCAGTACTCATCATTCACATGTTTAGAATTTAATTTAGTTTTACATGTAATTACGATTAAAAATATACATGTCTACAAAAAGGATTAAGGGACTAACTATGAAAGAGTTAATTAACAAAACACAACTCTTCCAAAAAGAGTTCCAACATCATCACATCGGCTTGGCGGCTCCAACAAAAAGAAGATCTCTCTCCTACTGCTGCTCATCTGCTCCCACGAACGAAAGTTCGGGATCATCACAGGTACCAACCACACGATACAACAAATGCAAGGGTGAGTTTATTATATAAAACCAACAAGCATCAAATAACAACCATTGGAAAGGAAACAATATTAACAACCCCTATCATTACCACAAGTCCATCAATCCAATACACACTCGACAAACCCATCATTCCATTACACGTTCAACAAAACAATCATCCAATGCATTCCACAACTCAAACAATCATGTTCAGAATGATGTATGCATCTGACTCATCACTTAGCATGCAATGTGGTACCATTCTCATGGAAATAGCCTCTCTCGGGAAAATGATGCAATAGCTCGTCGAGGTCACCCTGTCGTGCACTGGTCGCCCCCCCTCCCCCCCCATGGTGATCAGCCCTGAGTCATAAGGGAGTTCCAAACAGAGTGATGCCCCCTAGTACCCCCATACTTACTGCCACCATTCTATTTCCATCCATGAAATATGAAGTATGAACATGGGCACCATCAATGCAATTACCATGGATAGATAGGGACCGGAATTTTAACAATCTCTTTCTCTCTTGGGATGCTTAAAATTCATAAACCCACCCTCGCAAGGTTATCCAGTCATGCACCCCCCATGTACATACACAACATCACCTATATACTGACCATGGATAGATAGAGACCGAAATTTTAAACAATCCCATTCTTTCTTAGGATGCTTAAAATTCGTAAACCCACCCTTGCAAGGTTATCCGATCGGTCAATGTACCACACGTGGACATACACAATATACAACCATAGGCACCATCAATGTATGACCTGGCTAGGAACAAATCCTTCCTCGCAAGGGTAACCCGTCATACACCCCCAGGGGTATCCATGTATATCCACACACAATGACATTGTTCACATCAACATTATCTCTCATCAATGTCATTCTCAACCTCAACATCATATCATCTCAATATCATCATCATGCATATCAATATTATCTCATTTCAACATCATCAACCATGTCAACATTATCTCATTTGAACATCATCAATTACATCAATGACATCTCAATTTCAATATCATCAATGATATCATAAGCAATCACATTTCACATCTATACATAATACATATGCCTAAGATTCACATTCCCCAGGTCTTCAGACAACCCAAATTTCATACATTCACAATTCATCACATCACAAGACTGATATTTTTTAGGAAAATTCTAAATTAAAGAGGAGGACTACAATATATAAAACACACTCTTATGCCCATTTAAAAATTTAATAAAGAATTAAATAGGAAAACATATTATAAAATTTTGGGCAAAGTCTCCTATGTAATTAAGACTTTTCCCAAAAATCCAATCAATACAACAACAATATTATTCATAATTTATCCATCAACAAGCCAATTCATCGCATCCCATTAGTTAAAAACTTAGTTTTTCTTGAAAACCAGTACACAGCAGGGACAGGCAGATATCCTCATAGTTGGACTCCCTAGCCCCCAACTATGGTACCAAAACTATAACTAAATAATAAACTCCCCTTACCTAACTAGGAGTTCTCCTGTTAAAACCTCACAGTGTTGTTTTGGAGATCCTTCAATACACGTGTTTTGGTCCAAACGCAGAGCTCTATATACCAAATCAAAGACAATTTAATATAGATTTCCAAGGTAATATCAATATTAACATTTGGGGTCAAATACCCACTTAAATTCAAAAAGGGACTAAAAGGGTATTTTGGGAGTTTACATCAAAAGACATCATTTTGAAATTCCGATCACACCAATGTGATTGGGGTTCAAAAAGGATCACAGAATTGATATCAATTTCATAAAAATGAGACTTTTACAATATCTCATTTTCAAAGGGTTTTTCAAAGGAAGTGTAAAACTCCCAACAACGGTACCCAAAACACAAGAGACACTAATAAAAGCTTAAAATAGCTAGGAGAAGACAAAAGAAACTAAGATTACCTCAAGGAAACCAAGAAAGGAGGATTGGAGGCTCCATTCTCTACCAAAACTTCAAGAAGAGTTTCGAAAATCCTGCTCCGATTAAAGTGTTCCTCTCCGTGCGGTGGTCTCATGGCAAGCAACGGCAGTCCGTGGTGGTCACCGGTGGTCTTGGGTGGTGGAGGGTGATGGAGGGAGGTTGGGGAAGGTTTGTGGGAGGAAAAAATGTCCATTTTTGTGACTTGGAAGCTTAAAAACGTATTCATCACCACCTCCACTCGCCCAGGCGAGCAAAAATGCCTGCAAAACTCGCCTGGGCAAGCTGACCCAATTCTAGAATTTTCTGCTTCAGTGAAAAATTAATTTATCCCTTTCTAGACATCATTTGAACAATCCCAACGGTCAAAAGTTACATATATGGGTTAGAAACTAATATATAAAATTTTAAGACGATCCAACGGTTAAATAATCGAGAATGGTAATTTTTACTAAAATAAGTTTTCGGAAACTCAGAATCGCACAATTCAACGCAGCTCAAACTCCACATAACTTGACATCTACACCAAGCAATAGCACAATGATAATTTACACAACAATCATTCAACTAATACAAACTTATCAAACAATCAAATAACACAACAATCACATCAAGCATATATTTTCAATTTATCGAAATTTCAGGGTGTTACAGGTTACCCACGGAAATTTCGAAGACATAACAAGGGGAGCAGAATCCGGATGTGACTCGACGGACTGAGACTCGGCCATTTGTTCCAATGACGGGTTCATAAATACCTACGTCAAAGAAGTAATGATCAGTAAAGCAGTGACATACCTGAAGAAATATTGGGTATGCGGGAAGAAGAGTTTGTTGAAGTGGAAGTATCATTTGGGACAAGTATGATGTCGCTAGAATCATTGACATTTGGGGGAGGGTCAACAAAATTACTCGGGACAAGATCCATATTCTGTTGGGCAGGACCCGATTTTGGGACAATGACCAGGTTGTGATGACAACTCCCGAGTACTGAACCAGCCATGGAATCTAGACCGGAATTCAAAAAATAGGTACTTTCAATAACACAGTCGATACATGGCTCGAATTGGGTTTCGAAAGAAGGTATTGAGGAAAAATCCTTTTGTTTTAAGGATGATTTTTGAATTTTGCGGGTCAGGATTTAGAGCTTCAGAGGATGTTCTAGTTCTAAATTTGTTCTGATTGGGGCCCAAGGAAAGTTGGTTTTTAGAAACTTTAGTTTTTGTTCTATCTAAAACACCAGTATGTGAGCGAAGCAAGGTTTTTCTCTTTCTTCTTTAGAAAGGGGAAAATCAAAGAACCAAAACCCAACCCTAGGGGAAATGGTTTGGCGCAATTTTGTTTCTTCCTCAGGAGAAAGTTTCATTTTAAATGTGGAAAATAGGGAGCTTATAAGAAAAGTTGGTAGAAAAAAGTAGCAATGTGGGTAATCAAAAAAGAAAATACAAGAAATTATTTGAGAAGGAAATCGTTTTAAGCACAAGTGGCTAAAAATAACACAAGAATAGGAAGAAACGAAGCAAGAATGAACAATGAGAAGAACCAGTAATACACAAAGGAAACAAAAAAGGAAGAAAGAAGTTATGGTAATGAAGATACCTGACTTGTGAGAATGTCTTGAAAGTTTCGGGGGTTAAGTATTGCGAAGGATAGCAGGAAGAATGCGCAAGATGCAGAGAGATATAGGTATAATGCAAATGACTCTGTTTGGAACTCGGTTGTGACTCAGGGCTGATCACCATGGGGGGAGCGACCAGTGCACGACAGGGTGACCTCGACGAGCTATTGCATCATTTTCCTGAGAGAGAGGCTATTTCCATGAGAATAGTACCACATTGCATGCTAAGTGATGAGTCAGATGCATACATCATTTTGAACATGATTGTTTGAGTTGTGGAATGCATTGGATGATTGTTTTGTTGAATGTGTAATGGAATGATGGGTTTGTCGAGTGTGTATTGGACTGATGGACTTGTGGTAATGATAGTGGTTGTTAATGTTGTTTCCTTTCCAATTGTTGTTATTTGATGCTTGCTGGTTTTATATAATAAACTCACCCTTGCATTTTTTGTACTGTGCGATTGGTACCTGTGATGATCATGAACTTTCATTTGTGGGAACAGATGAGCAGCAGTAGGTGATCTTGGAGAGAGATCTTCTTTTTTTGGAGCCGCCAAGCCGACGTGATGACGTTGGAACTTTTTTTAGAAGAGTTGTTTTTTGTTAATTAACTATTTCATAGTTAGTCCCTTAATCCTTTTTGTAGACATGTATATTTTGAATTGTAATTACATGTAAAACTAAATTAAGTTCTAAACAGGTGAATGATGAGTACTGATATAGTATATGTATACATATGTATTCAATTGTTGTAGTTGTATCGTGTGTATGATGATTGTATTATTACGAAAAACTTACTACCATTTTCATAATCAAACTAATGGAGGTTTTATTAAAATTGAGATTTGTACGATTAAGAGTTAGTGATATCGTAGCGACGAGGCAGGTCGTTAGTTTGACAACCAGGATGGGGGCAATTGTTGCGGATCTCATATATGGGCTCGCCAGTGGTAATCACAGAAAGGCCCATAGGGATTTAACGATTTAGAATCCTAACAATAAGATCCAACTTATACACGTAACAACAACCACTGAGAATCACAACAAACAAAGATCATGATATCAGTAGTTAAAGAGATTTCAGCCAAGATAACCGGAACATAGCATCAGTTAATCTTGAGGTAAATTGCCTATAAATAAAGGTTACATTCATGAAGAAAGGTACACATTCTCTCGACCTAACTTTTTATTATCATTATGCACACACTTCACCTCCATTGTTGGTATTTCAGTGCATAGTGATCAATATTCAGAGAGGTGTTTCCTTCATAAATACCTAAGAGAGAACTTTTGATCCTATAATCAACGTACTAGTGATTTTGCTAGAGACACTTCTGTTTATACAAACAGAATAGTCTTCTTCGAGTGTTGTCTTCCCTTCCCCTTCATCTCTTTTTCTACATCAGACCTGCAAAATAGTCTGACGGCAATGGTTTTTCTTAAGAGTGCATTTCCTCAATGTCGATCTAAAGAGGCAACGATTCTAGCGAAGGAGGTGCGGTGGTGGAACATTTATTTCCTGAGAAAATAAAAGGAAAGTAATGAACGGATATATTTTCCATCCAAAAAATCAGGAAAAACCACTATTTGAGGGTGAGTTTTTCTAGTTAATTATTATTCAATGGTTGGTTTTGAAGTATTATTGTCGTAATATATGTTATGATTTATGAATTAAAAGTTGTAATCAATGTTATGATTTTTTTATAACTAAAGTCATAAAATATTTTAGGACAAATAGTCATTTTCATCCTTGAATATATAGAGAGCTCACAAATTTGTTTCCGAAAGATGAAAATTCAAATTTTTGTTCCCAAAAATAAACAAATGTGACAAATTCATCCATTCATTAACTTTCGTTCATTACCGTTAATTGAAAGAGGCTACATGGCACATTCGGAGACGAATTTGTCAACGCTCTACACATTCAAGGACGAATTTGTCAACGCTCTACCCAAAATATAATTTAATATTTATCTTCTCCCCTTTTTTAATCATTACAAACATAAAAATTATAATAAACCCATAAAAAACTAAACACTTAAAAAATTAGGAAAACAAACATAAGATAGAAAAAATATAATAAAAATCATAATATTGATTAATAAACATAATCTATTAGTTGCTTTGAAATTTATATCATAACAATAGTACCTTACCCAAAATATGAAGCTCAAACAAATTAAAATGCACAACCATTAAGTTAATCCTTATAAAAAATGAGACTCAATTTGATTGTATCACTATCTAATGTTGTCATAATAGAAATTTTAGAACAACAGATAAATTATGTATATTAATCAATATTATACTTATTATTATGTTTATTTTAACTTATGTTTGTTTTCCTTTTCTTAAGTGTTTATTGTAATGTTATGCTTGTTGTAACGCCCGGCCACTTGCAGGATCAATGACTGTCCCCACACACCAACACAAGACTTTTCAGTGTGCTTTGTCCTCACTCACACACATCCTGAGAAACTTCCCAGGAGGTCACCCATCCTAGAATTACTCTAAGCCAAGCACACTTAATTGTGGAGTTCTTAAGTTATGGGCTACCGAAAAGTAGATGCACATTGTTGGTATAGGTAGTACCTATTATTTCCTTTAAGTTATCCTCAACTGTACAGTCCCATACCTGCCTGCTGCCAGGAGCCGCTCCTTGTCTGTACCTCATTGCACCGGCGATCACTCCCCGCCCTCGTCAGCGCCTAGGATGTTACATGCCCGCCAGCTTCCGCTTGGTTCGTCCTCGAACCACACCGTACTGGTAAAAAGGCCCTGCTCTAATACCACTTGTAGCGCCCGGCCACTTGTATGATCAATGACTGTCCCCATATACTAACACAAGACTTTTCAACGTGCTTTGTCCTCACTCACACACTTCCTAAGAAACTTCCCAGGAGGTCACCCATTCCAGAATTACTCCAAGTCAAGCACGCTTAACTGTGCAGTCCTTAAGTTATGGGCTAGCGAAAAGTAGATGCACCTTGTTGGTATAGGTAGTACCTATTATTTCCTTTATGTTATCCTCAACTGTACAGTCCCATACCTGCACAGCCTCTGTATCCCTCGTTCGGGTGTGTATTCGATTCATTCATGTACCCCTCCCGCTGGAAGCCTGCCAAGAGCCGCTCCTTGTCCGTGCCTCATTACACCGGCGATCACTCCCCGCCCTCATCAGCACCTGGGATGTTACATAACCCATGAGGTTTTGCGGACGTTGTTCGAGCTTAACTCGGAAGACGTTGCTGCCACTCCAGTTAGGACACATGAAAATTTTGTCCTTCAACCCCTTGCTAAAAATGAGCCTACTTGTTCTTCAAAGGAAGAAGATGACCCTTCTTTTTTCTTTTTCTATAAAGATGTAATAACCCGAATAGGGATCCGATTTCCTTTGTCTGAGTTTCAAATAAGTGTTTTGAATCAACTTCATGTGGCCCCTTCACAACTTCATCCGAATAGCTGGGGCTTCATGAAAGCTTTTGAGTGTTTCTGTGAGCATTTAGGAATTCGTTGTACAGTTCCCCTTTTCTTTTATTATTTTACCGTTCACACCGATAGGACGGGTAAAGAACCCCTGAATCGAAAAGGATGGACTTCCATCCGGGGTCAAACAGAGCATAAGCTCTTTAGGGTCTATACTGACACCTTTAAGAACTTTAAGAGTAAATACTTCAAAGTTGTTGCCGAATTCGGAAAACAACCTTTTTTTCTTTGTTCTCTGGAGTCCAGGTACGTAGAATGGAAGTTTCCACTCTACTAGTCCCCTACCCATCACAAACTTCCTCCTTCATCCTACCGTTTTGAAGAGACGAATTTACCGGATGCTGATGCTTTCTCAGTAACCCGAATAGTAGCCTGCCAGGAAACTCATGGTCCTCCTGACATAGCTTCTTTTATTTGCGGCCAACCGAGTACGATTTTATCCATTTTGTTATGTATGTACACAACTTTACTTGTTTTAATTGTTTCTTTGCTTTTCTGTCACAGTTGTTGATATGGGAAAATAATCGATGCCTGCCAATCCGACTTCGGGTGCTGATAAAGCAGCTCGGCCCACCTCGAGTTCGACTACAGGAAAACAATCGAGGCCTACCAATCTGACTTCCGGTGCCGAGAAAGCAACTCGGCCCACCCCAGGTTCTAACTGTAACACCCCAATTTTTCTACTTATTGAATAAGGATTGGAAGGTAATATGGTAGGACGATTAGAAAATTAAAATTCGCTAGCTAGTAAGATTTTTAGAATTTAATACATACAAAATTCAATTTAAGATATTCTAATCACTAGAAAATTAGAGGAGAATGATAAACACAATCTTAGGAGTTTTCTTATAATTATGG
>PYAF01001724.1:56080-66851 GCA_007407185.1 Glycine tomentella | reverse complement strand
GTCGAAGTGATTAGCTTGGATTGGTGGTCTCACAATGCTGGAGTTGGGTCTTGTGAACATAGGAGCCAGAATATCCTCCATTAGTTCATCTTCCGGTCGCGGTCTTGGCGGATTGTGTTGTTCTTCCGCCATTTCTTCTTCCGACTCTAATTCTGGAAGCGAATCAAAGTCAAATTTCTCAGCTTCTCTCCTTCTTCTTCTAGCTAGTCTTCTTCGGAGTGTTCTCTCTATTTCTGGATCAAATTCCAAATCCTCAGAGCTAACTGAACCTCGCATAAAAACTCGGAGAAGCGATTAGTAACCAAAATTTCAATCACAAACTCTTAAAATTACTGTAAAATCTGTTTGCCAATCCCCGGCAACGGCGCCAAAAACTTGTTGTGCGATTACGGCAAGTGCACCGATCGTTTACAAGTAATAAAGTTAGGTAAGTTGAGTATCGTCTCCACAGGGATTGGATTAACTCCACAGTAATAATAAATTGATTGTGATTGTAAATAAAAACAATTAAAGTTAAGAAAATTTGTTTGGTTGAGTGATTGTATTAAAGCAGAATTTAGAGAAAACAGTAAACAATTGAAAAGATTACCAAATGAGTGATAATTGTGGTCAGGCGCAATTCCTTCCGAGTATTACCTTTTCACATGACTGGATTGTTACTTTAAAATTCACATATGATAAATCTCTCCTATAGTTGTAAATCCTAGATGACTAATGATTTCACCCTTTAATTCGATCAAGAACCTTAAACCTTAAGCTATTCTATCAAACTAAGCATTAAAAGAATAAATCATAGTTCGTGTTATGATTGCTCGGAGAATAAGTCTTTTCTATATTAGTTAATCCCTAATTCCTTAGTGAATCAACCCTTTAAACTGAATTGAAAACCTAATTCCTTAGTGAAATCTATCAGTCTAAGCATGTAAAGAACATATTATAAACTCTGCACTCACGCATCCCTATTCCTAGGTGAAGAATGAATGTTATTCTTAACAAGTCAGAAATTAGAATCCCAACGTTCCCATTGCAAATCCTAACCCTCAATACTTAATTGAAGTGATCAATTTCAAATAAGATGAACTATAAGAACAGAAAAGAATTAAAACAATCAAAACATATGCATTCAATACCAGTCAAATTACAGAGGATAACTCATCAGTTCATGGCCTTCCCACAATACAAGAATTAGCCAGCCATAGGCCTCAAGAACACCAAAGCAGATGAATGATTCATGGTTGTGCAGAACTCTGACTTTGAATCTTGATTTCTAGGGTTTAGACAGCTAAAACTATATTTCTCAATGTATTCTGGCTAACTCTCTCCCTCAGGTTCTTCAGAGGCCTCATATATATAGAATCTTTTAATTACAGTAATTAAGCCCATAGCCCATAATAATTCCGAAACAAATCTTTTTAAATCAGGCAACAAATCTCCTCGGCGCGATCAGCGCGTGATCCCACGCTAACAGCGCGGGTTGTTCGAAAGCTTGGCGCTTGTGGCGTGACATCCCACGCTGACAGCGCGACATGTTCGAGTCTTCAACCTTGGTGCAGGGCTTCTCGCGCTAGTGACGCAAGATAGGCGCGACTCGCGTGGCTTGGTCGAATCAATTGGACTGGCTTGTGTTCATGGCGCTGATGGCGCGGCTTCTGGCGCTAATGGCGCCATGCTTGCGGCTTGTCCACGCTAGTAGCGTGGATTCCCACGCTGATGGCGTGAGACCTTCGAGAGCAAATCTTCATTTTCCCACTTGGCGCTGATGGCGCGAGATCCCGCGCTATCCGTGCGGTACTTCAAATCTTGACTTCTTCTTTTCTTTGCTCTTGAGCTCCTCTTTTTGGCCTGCAAATGGTTAAATGGTATTGAATAAGCTTAAAATAATTAAAATATCAAACTTAACTGATTCTATTCTATTTTCCTACATATTTAATTAAATTCTAACCTAAAACTAGACTAAAAACAAGATGTGTTTGCAACACATCATTAATTAATTATCTTCCTTGTTTTTACTATTTATTTAGAACCGACCATTCTAATACCTAATCAATTGCATAATAGTGATCATCTGAATGTTTTGCACCAAATTGCATGATCAAATTTTTTGGGTAATCTCCGATATATTAGTTAATCTTTAATTAATCATCCCTAGAATTGATTTTATCCTTTGATTTAAATTGATAGATCCATGATCATTGGAGTATTGATTTAAGGCAAAGAACATCTTCTAACCTTGATCATAGACTTTAGTTGATTTTGGGAATCAGTAATTAACCGGGGAAGGAATTTCCTCGAGATTGGGATTGAGGAAAAATTTGTACTAGTGGGTCATAACTCCTATTCATTCTTATCAATCACTCAAAACCTTTATTTGCATTTGTTTTCTTCAAAAAACAAATGAATTGGTACATGGTGGGTACACAATTTGTGCACATAAATGAATTGTTGTTGTTGTTAGTACACGGTGGTGCACAAAATATATTATTGTCGTTGGTGTACAATGAGTACACAATTGGTGCACGGTCATATGAGTACAAACATAAGTTGGGGGTTTTCATGATGGCTAATGCTGAATGAGCCTATAAAATAGATGAGTGGATGAATCCATATGGATGTAAGGTCTTGTAAACATGTAGCGGTAAGTCATTGTCACACCCATCTATGTTTGATAAAATCACACTTCCCCTGTAGGGTCAGCTAAAGAGACTCCCTGAATGGTCAATGAGGAGACTATGTTAGGGGATGTGGCTAACGGGGACTGGTCATACTGTATTGAAACTCACGAGAGTAGAGTTAGTGTTGATGTTTGAATTTAATGTGGTCTAGTTGGCTACTGGTGTATGTCAGTTGTGATGACTATGGCCTAGTTGGTTGTTGTTGTGAGTAAATTGTATGACGGTTGTGATGAATGAAGATGATAAGAGAATTTGGAGGGTTGAGGTGTATATGGTTATGATTTTGTTGTGTTCCATTTGAAATAGTTGAGCTAGAATGTTTGAAGTTTAGTAAAGATTGATAAGAAATGATGTTTATATAAACTGATTTAGGTAAACTTACCATTTTATGTAGTGTATTTTCAAAGTGTATAAAATTGGTTATCTACATTTCTCAATAAATTATTTTGGTTTATTTGTATATGAATTTTTGTTCTGGCGAGCGTACCTTTGCATGTTGCATGTATGGTTCATGCCTATGATGATCCCGAACTAGACATATGAGGGAACAGATGGTGTTTAGGTAGGTCTTCCTCTTGGAGATGGATCATTCTTTATGAAGCATCATGGGTAAACGTGCTTGGTAGCATTTCTTTTGTTTTGTTTTATAGTCATTCATATATGTATAGTGGGACCAACTTAGGGTTTTAGTATTACCTTGCAAAGAGATATAAGCATATGTTTGTATATGAATGGTCTATCTTTGGGTTTTGTTTTCTAACTACTAGTTTTAGATCTTTGAAAATTTTGTCAGCATTTTCATAAATACACCAATTCAAGCACTTTCCAGTTAAATGAGAAATAAAATCTTGGATTTTGTTAGTTATGTAATGAAGGCGGGTCGTTGCAAGCAGAGCTTGACCCTATAGAAGCAGAGCCGAGAGTATTACCCACTAAAGAAGTGAAACCCTTCTAGCTTGACAAAGAACCATCTCAGTGTGCCAACTAAGATGCTAGATGAGTAAAGAAAAGGAGGAATCCATAGTGCAATTCATAACAAAGAATGTCGACCTATTTGCATAGTCAACATTAAACATGCTTGGAATCGACCCCAAGTTCCACCGTCACTGGCTAGCCATCTATCCTGAGGCTAGACTAGTTTTGCAAAGAAAGAGAAAACTCAGTCCTAAAAGAGGAAAAGCTATTGATGAAGAGGCAAAGAAACTTCTGAATGTAGGATTCATAAGAGAGGTACAATACACTACATGTTTGGCTAACATGGTAATGGTAAAGAAGTCTAATGGAAAGTGGAGGATGTGCACCAATTACACAGAGCTGAACAAAGCTTTCCTTAAAGACTCATTCCTACTTTCGAGTATAGATCACCTGGTTGATGGAGTATCTGGATTTCCCATCCTTAGCTTTTTAGATGCTTATTCCGAGCATAACCAAATCCCGATGTTCAAGTTGAATAAGGAATAGACTACATTCATGACATATACGACTAATTATTATTACTCGATTATGCAATTCAGTCTTTAGAATGTTAGAGCAACATATCAAAGACTGATGGATAAAATATTTGTCAAGCAACTTAGGAGAAGTCTAAAATTCTATATTGATGACATGGTGGTCAAAAGCTCAAGAACCCCCTTTCATGCAGAAGACTTAGCATAAATCTTCACAGAAATAAGAAAATATATTATGAGGCTAACCCTGAGATTCATGCTTACTCATAGAGGAATCAAAGCCAACCCTGAGAAGTGTGTGACCATCATTGAGATGAGAAGCCTAAATACTCTGAAGGAAGTCCAAAGGCTCACAGGCCAATCAACAACATTATCTAGATTCCTACCAAGAGTCACTGACACGGCCATACCTTTCTTCAAATTGCTAAAAAAACATGAGGGAACAAAGTGGAATGAAGATTGTGAAGGCAACTTTCAGAAGCTCAAAAAGTTATTTGCCTAACTGGTTATCATTTCAAGACCTTAACCAAGAAAAAAATTGATTTTGTACTTGGCGGTGTAAGAACACGCCATAAGTTCAGTAATTATGGTAGAAGAGGGTAAAAATCAAACCCTTATTTATTACGTCAGTCAAGTCTTGAAAGATGTAGAGACTCTGTATCATATAATTGAGAAATTATCCTTAACTTTAGTTGCTTTTGCTAGAAGACTATGGCCGTATTTCTAGAGTCATTTGATAGTTGTTTGAATTGATCGTCTTATTCGAATAGTGTTGAAGAAACCAGAACTCGTAGGCCGAATGATAGCTTGGTCAGTTGAGCTATCGAAATTCAAAATCAAGTATGAACCAAAGGGGCTTATGAAAGCTCAATGCCTAGTAGACTTCATAGTTGAGTTGGTGACCACAACAAAGGCAGATTTATTCTGGTGGAAGCTATATACGTAGATGGATCATCGATAAAAAAAGGCAGCAAGACAAGAGTGATTTTAGAAAGCCCGGATTGAGTAATCCTATAGCAATACCTTCGGTTTAAGTTTGAACAACAAACAATCAAGTCGAGTATGAAGCCTTCTAAGCTTATCTGAGGTTAGCAAAAGAAGTGGGAGCCAAGCACGTGAAGTGTTGGAGTGACTCCAAACTCATCACTGGACAACTAAATAGAGATTTTCATACTAAGGATCCCTAGATGATAAAGTACTTTCATTTAGCTACCCGATTTACACAGGAGTTTACTAAGTTCGAGCTCAGACATGTTATTAGAGAAAAAATTATAGTCAACTTGCTATTAAAGCTTGACAACACAAAGAAGAAAAGGCAGTACAAATAGTTATCCAAGAAAAAATCTCAGAGCCAAGTCTTGACAAGATGGTACCGAGTGTAACTCCTGTTAATCGAGAATGGATGGTCGAGATCTGGGATTTCTTGGAAAAGGCTTACTCTCGGAAGACACAGCAGTGGCAAGAAAACTCACAAGAAATTCTAGCTACTATGTTATTGAGGGTGGAGACTTATATAGAAGAGGCTTCATGATTAAGCGTTTTTAGTTAAATATTTTTCTATTCTTCTTAGCTTATTTGACTTCTCTTGGACTTTTATTTTCTCATTCTAATTCAGTTTTTGTCTTAGGCAAGCAAGTGGGCTTAAGTGCTAATTGTTGCTTATTTTCGAATTTTTTTCTCACTTGACCTATCTTCCTTTTATAGGACCTATAGAGCTCTACAGAACTCCGAATGGAGCATATGAGTAGTCCTTGGAAAGATAAGGAAAAGATCTACAAGTTTGTCAGACATAAGTCAAGGCCAGTTCTATCATTTGGAGGGTCATTTTAGGCTTTTAAGTCAGAATCACTGCACTTAAATTTTGGGCTGCGAGTTAGATTTTTATTGGTGTAAATAGCATAATTAATTAGAATAGATGAGCCTATTCATGGTCCATTATTTCCTTCTGACTTAGTCACTATATGCTAGTGAAATTGGTGAGTGAATATGTTGCGAACAAATGCAATGGCAAGTGCACCGATCGTTTCAAGTAATAAAGATAAGTGAGTATCGTTCTCCACAGGGATTGGGGTGATTTCACAGCAATGCTAACAATTGTGATTGAAAGTAAAACAGAAAATACGCAGAGAGAAGTGTTGTTGATTTGGTTGATTGTGAAATGAAAATACATAATTTTAAAGAAATGCAGTAAATTGATTAAGAAAATTACCAATGGAAGATTAATTGTGGTCAGGTGCAATCCCCTCAGATTCCTACCCTTTCACTTGACTGGTTATTTAACTTTAATGTACACAAATGATAAATCTCTCCTAGATTCGTAAATCCTAGACAACTAGCGATTTCACTCTTTAATTCGATCGAGAACCCTAAGCCTTTAGCGATTCTGTCAAACTAAGCATTTAGAGAATATATCATAAGAGGTTCCTGTTATTAATTGTTCAGAGAATAAGTCTTTTCTAGATTAGCTAATCCCTAATTCCTTAGTGAATTATCCCTTTAAACTGAATTGAAAACCTAATTCCTTAGTGAAGTCTATCAGTTTAAGCATTCAAAAGATCATATTATAAGCTCTGCAGCCATGCATCCCTATTCCTAGGTAATGAACAACTGTTATTCTAAACGGTTCAAAAATTAGAATCCCAACGTTCCCATTGCGAATCCTAACCCTATGTACTTAATTGAAGTGATCAAATTCAAATAAGAATAGAAAGAAATGCAGAATAGAATAAAGCAATTAAAACATATCATTCAATACCAGTCAAATTACAGAGGAGTTATAATCGGTTCATGACCTTCCCACAATAAAAGAATTAGCCAGCCATAGACCTTAAGAACATCAAAGCAGTAATATGATTCATTGTTGTGCAGACACTCAGCCTGATTCTTGATTTCTAGGGTTTTAGAATGGATGGAGAATGTATATTCTGGCTATTCTGGATATTGGTAGCTCCCCAATCTGTTTCAGAGGCTTAATATTTATAGAATCATTTAATTAAGGTAACAAAGCCTAATTTTCTGTAGAATTCAAAATAGATCTTTTAAATAAGGAAACTAAATCACTCTGGCGCGACCCGCGCGCGATCCCGCGCTAACCGCGCGGATTGTTCGAAAGTATGGCGCTGATCGCGTGACACTCCACGCTAACCGCGTTGAGTGTTCGAGTCAATTGGCTGCTTCTGATCTTTTGTGGTGCTGATAGCGCGGATATAACGCGATCCGCGCGAGTTGTTCGAGTTGAATGCCCTGATGTTGTGTCTTTGGCACTACTGGCGTGGCTTTGGCGCTATCAGCGTGGTGCTTTCGACCTATTCACGCCATTAGCGTGGATTCCCATGCGGGTCGCGTGGGATCTTCGAAACTGAGGCCCTCTTTTCTTCATATGGCGCGATCCGCGCGGATTCTGGCGCGAGACTTGAAATCTTGTTTTCTTCTTTTTCTTTGCCTTGAACTCCTCTTTTGGCCTGAAATTACTCAATTGGTATTGAAATGAATTAAAAATAATAAAGTAATAAACTTAACTAATTCTAACTTATTTTCTTAATCATTTAACTAAAATATAACCTAAAACTAACCTAAAACTAGGATGTGTTTGCAACACATCAGAATATTACACTACATTTTTGCAAAAACAGAATTTACATTTCCTTTTTAAGTTTTCAGAATTACAACCTTTTCTCTTATTTTTTCTTAACTGTTCTTCATTTTCGTTTTCCGTTCTTCCATTTTTGTGCACCAATTTCATGGGGCTATCATTGATATGATCATGGGAGGCTAAACAATCAATCAACCCAAGGATACAGTCCAAGCAAATGGGAATTTGAGTACGCAATGTGTGAAATGTTCACTTTTTTCTTCAATCTTCTATTCAATTTTCATGATTATGAATGTGTTTAGGATTGAAAGCGGATTAGGTTATAGATTCATTTCCTAATTTTGAATTTTAATCACAGATTAGTTGGATGATATTTCAATTAGGTTTGTGATTTTAATTAATTTAGGAGTTAATTCGATTGAACTGCTTCTAATGAAATTGAATGAACTTTCATAACAGAATCAATATCTGAAAACTATGATAATTACCATTGCTTGATTTGGTGAATTAGATTGATGCACTTTAATCTGATTTACATTACCTTTTATCAATTCGCATTAGTTTATACGTTTTTTGCAATTTTACTTATCGTATGCAAACTGTTTGACAAAAATCCCCCCTATTGTTTATTAGTGAATTGAAGTTGGAACTATATTGATAGTGTCTCTGAGTCGACCTAGGTTAATCCTGTGCTACAGTATTAGCGTAGTTTAATTGTTTTGAAGCAATATGACATCACTTATCACTTCACAACCTTTTTTTAGGTGTCAAACTCGAGAGCAAGCTGAGTATGTGCTGAAAGAGATGCATATAGGAATATGAAGAATGCACTCAGGATCACGACCAATGGTCGTCTGAGTACTCAGAGTCAAATACCGTTGGCCAACAATATAAAGAGATTGCACAAAATATGTGAATAAGTGTGAGGAGTGCCAGAAATTCGACAACATATCTCACCTACTAGCTGAGGAGTTAGACAACATGGTGGCTCTATGGCCCTTTGCAACTTGGGGAGTATATACTCTTGGACCTTTTCCTTTTGTAAAAGAACAATATTTCACAAAGTGGATCGAGGTTGAGCCTGTGGTAACTATTTCAGCAGCCAATGTACAAAAGTTCATTCGGAAGAACATTGTGTGCAAATTCAGAATCCCTAACACTTTGATATCTGACAATGGAAAAAAGTTCATCAACAAAGAAGTTGAGGAATTTCTTACAAATCTAAGGATTGTGCACTGAGCGACTTCAATAGAACATCTAATAGTAATGGACAAATTGAAGCTGCCAACAAGGTCATACTTAGAGAAATCAAAAAGCGAGTCAAAAAGGCAAAAGGCAACTAGGACGAAAAACTTTTGCCCATCTTATGGGCTTACCATTTCCCTCCACAGTCGACAACAAGTGAGACTCCATTTCAATACTCATATGGATCAAATGCCATGATACTAGTAGAAGTCGGAGAACCCTCTTTTTGAAGGGAAAATTTCATGGAGAAAGAAAATGACGAGATGCTCAGTCAAGCACTCGATTTGGTTGAAGAGACTATTAAAAAGGTCCACATAAGAGTCTAGAAATACCAAATAAAAGATGGGAAAAGATATAATAGCCAGGTTAAAATGAGAAACCTTCATGCATATGACTTGGTAAGGAGAAAGTGTGGGGAAGCCCAGAAAGATGCTAAGGAAGGAAAACTTGCTGCAAACTGGGAAGGTCCTTTCGGAGTTATTGATGAAAACAATGATGTACACACACAATTAACCAAGAGGGGGGTGAATTGGTTTAAAATAGAGTTAAAAATTTCTTTAAAAAAACAAACTTGCAGCTGAATTAAAATGGATCGTATCACTCAATCACCCTTTATTACAATCAGAAATTTTCTTTCAATCAAGATATACCTTGGACTGCATGTAATGTCAGAATCACTTCTTGTTGATTATGATTTGATCACCCAAGAACAACTAATGAAAGATACCCAGATTAGAAACAAGAGACAACAATTTATACTAGTTCACCTCTCAAAAAAGAAGCTACATCGAGTTTCTTCCAACCAACATTGGGTTAGAGTTTCACTAAATCAAATTCAGTTCTTTACAAGCTTTTACAACTGATCACCTTTATCAAACCTAGATAAAGAAATGAAATCTAAACCCTATAGACTTCTAAGGACCAAGAACTAGACTACTCCACTCTATTCTATCCTCCAAAAAACACTACTCTAGAAAATACTTGAAAGAAACTTTTTAATCTTAGATAATTTTGATCTTAGATAATACAATAACTAAAAATAGACAAAACAAATCATAATTAGGAGTTCAAGAAAGATATCACCTCATGATCATCAGTATATGAATGAGATGTATTTTACCAAACAAACAAAGTTTGAATGAATGCTTTGCAGAACATAGCTTTCTTGAAACCTCTTGTTCAGTCTTTGTTCAAAACAATATGATCTTTGATGTATGAAAATAGAGTATTGAATCAAGATGTAGAGAAAATATTTTCTCAGACTTTGAGAGCTTTTGTAGTGAATGAGTACTTTGTAAAAGCAAGATGTATATTTTCTCACGTTCTTAGATATATGTTTAAAATCACAGACCCAATAGCCTTATATAGAAAACTTATTTAACTGTCTGTAATCGATTATTTTAACTAATGTAATCAATTAATACACAAAATAACCGATTAAAATGTTCTAATCTCTTTCTGGAAAACATATACGAGCAATTTAATCAATTAAATCGATGTGTAATCGATTAAAGCAGACATAACAGATCCAGTTTCAAGTTGATGTAATTGATTACATAGTATGATAATCGATTAAAGCAGTCAGAAATCATTTTAAGCTTTTACACTGTGTAATTGTAACACCCCGGACGTGCTAACATTAATGATACCAAACCACGCTAAAAACGTTGTACATGCGGTGTGCGGAAGCGACAAGATCGTTTATCTTGATTACATTATGTATGAATTTAAAACACAACTAAAGCATAAAACAGACAGAACTGATCCAGATAAAACATACACACAATAGGCAGATATATAACTTATACAGATAT
>PYAF01001724.1:9857-44181 GCA_007407185.1 Glycine tomentella | reverse complement strand
TTTCTTTGATTAATCCCATTAACCTAATAATCCTATATGTATGAATGATGCATGTTATGCAATATGGATTATCAGATCATACATTTTCTTTTACATGATCAATTTGAACTTTTCATCTTAAAGTTTCCTTTTGCATGTTGAAAGCACAAAACTCTTTACTTTGATCTTCAATGATGCTTGGCTTCATCTGAATCAACAACAAGAACTAAAAATAGACAAAACAAATCATAATTAAGAGTTCAAGAAAGATATCACCTCATGATCCTTAGTAGATGAATGAGATGTATTTTACCAAACAAACAAAGTTTGAATGAATACTTTGCAGAACACAGCTTTCTTGAAACCTCTTGTTCAGTCTTTGTTCAAAACAACATGATCTTTGATGTATGAAAACAAAGTATTGAATCAAGATGTAGAGAAAATATTTTCTTAGACTCTGAGAGCTTTTGTAGTGAATGAGTACTTTGTAAAAGGAAGATGTATATTTTCTCACGTTCTTAGATATATGTTTAAAATCACAGACCCAATAGCTTTTTATCGAAAACTGATTTAACTGTCTGTAATCGATTATTTTAACTAATGTAATAGATTAATACACAAAATAACCGATTAAAATGTTGTAAGCTCTTTCTGGAAAACATATACGAGCAATTTAATCTATTAAATCGATGTGTAATCGATTAAAGCAGACATAACAGATTCAGTTTCAAGTTGATGTAATTGATTACATAGTATGATAATCGATTAAAGCAGTCAGAAAGCATTTTAAGCTTTTACACTGTGTAATCGATTACCACTTTCCTGTAATCGATTAATCTATTTCTCATGGCTTATGTAATAGATTACTAATGTTGGTAATCAATTAAATCAGTTCTAAGATGAGTTTTCCAGAACTTAATCATGAGAAATCAATTTCTTTATGTAAACATGAAAACCTTTATGCTTTAATGAAATCATGTATGCAAGTTAATGATCATGTTTTTGCAATGCAAGGATCATAAGATAAGCCTCTTAAACACTTAACAAATTACAAATGCCTTGGCATGTGAAAAGCTAAAATCTTTCTTCTAAGGCACATACTTCATCCTTGACTTGATTCTTCCAGCTCCCCTTATATCCAACAGTTGAAGCACTAGAAAACGGAACCTACTGTCTAGAGCACTTATCTGGTGAGGCGATTCCAAGGATTTGGAACACTTTCACCTCAAATTCTATCATAGTTAATCTTTGTAAGTGGTGATGTACTCTTTTTGCTACTATAGCATGATTTTCCATGAGGTTTTTTTATTAGAGAGGTTTTAATGAGGCACACACGAATTTTACATTGAATAAAAGTTTCTTTATCATTATACTATTTGTTCAAAAGATTCTAGTAGACCAATAGGTTTCTCCGACTAAAGACCCAATTCGAGGCATAGATAACACCAAATAACATTTGGCTTACTATAGATCCACAACCGTTGTCGACTAAGTATAAGTTGAAGATAACTTAGCTAATTGGCCAAAGAAGCTAAGTTACTCAGCTAAGTATGGACTGAAGATAACTAAGTTGTTTGGCTAAACACAGACCAAAGAAGTGAAGTTACTTGAATAAAAATAGACTAAAAATTATTAAGTTGTTTTGGATAAATATTTAGACCAAACAAAACTACGTTATTCGGTTAAAGCAAGACTAGACTAAGACCCTTAGCTAACTAAAAATAGATCAATAATCAATCAAGTTATTTGGATAACAGACTAATAAAAAATGGCTTAAATTCTTTAAGTGATTGATTTACCGAGTAATTGTTGATTGTTTGATGATAGAGATAGGGTGGACAATTGTGGTCGTCTAGTTCAGTATTCTTGTGTTTTGTATAGGTCATCCAATCTTCTATAATCTAGTGGATTCTAGTATCGTAGAAGGGAGCGTCAAGTCTAGTGGTTCATTAACATAGATAGTGTTGTAACTATAATTATTTTCTATTTTTCTGTAGTAACTATTTTTCATTAGACAGTTAGTTGTTGTCTCTTTTATAAGGAGCTTTGTATCCTGGGTTCAGAGAGCTTGATAGTGCTTTAACCCTTTCATTATAAATTTTGTTATTCACAATAAACTAAACAATTCCGTGCCATATTTTTCTTCTCTTTCTATCATCCATGCTTCCTTATGTTAATAGAATTTCTTGATTCTTCCCAATAAATTTGTATCTATAGTTTCTGTTCAAGATTAGTCCCACATTTGTTTTGTGATAGATCAAGTCATTAGTGATCAACCATTCTATTTGTTATTTGTCTGTACTACATCTTCAAGATTCTATCAAGAGATGGTGAACACAATCAAGATTGAGAAATTCACAAGGAAGAATAACTTCAACCTTTGGAGCATCAAGATGCAAGCCTTGTTGAAAGAATAAGGCATCTTGACTCTTATCTCCAGTCAATTGTTGAAGATTGATAAGTCAGTGATTGAGCTACAAGATAAAAAGGCGTATTTGCTAATTATTTTTCTCTGTCCAATGAGGTTCTTTATGAAGTTTCTGAAGAACTGACTATTGTTACGCTTTGGTTCAAATTGGAGAAACTATTCATGACGAAATCAATCTACAACAAGTTGCTTATGAAATTATGTTTGTTTGGCCTCCGAATGAGGGGAGGTATGCCATTGAAGGGACATCTTGATGAGTTAAACTCTATTCTGATGGAGCTACGGGACAATGATGTCAAGATAGAAGACGAAGAGCTGGCAGTGATTATGTTAGTCTCTCTTCCTCCATTCTATGAGAGATTTGTGAGTTATCTTAGTGTAGGCAAAGATTCCATTACACTTGAAGAAGTCAAGTCCAGTCTCAATTCTAGAGAGCTTCGACTAAAGGCGTATGGGAATGGGATGAAGTCTCTTTGTCCATATTATCGATGACTGATTTGCTAAAGGCCAGAAGAAGAAGAAAGTCAAAGGTGACAAGAAGAGTAAAGTTGATCCTAAGGATATCTGCAATTAATTCAAAGAATCGGGTTATTGGCAATGAGATTGTACAAAGAAAGCAAAGAAAGACTCTATTTTTGCTCTTGTTCAAATTGACCCCTTATCAGAAAGTGATTTGGTTCTAGCTTTTTGTGAACAACTACAACAACATTATGAACAATGAGTACTAAACTCTCGATGACTGATTTTGCTAAAGGCCAGAAGAAGAAGAAAGTCAAAGGTGGCAAGAAGAGCAAAGTTGATCCTAAGGATATCTGCAATTAATTCAAAGAATCGGGCGAGTGGCGCCATAGGTTCTGGGGGTTGACGCCTGGGGCGCCAGGTTGGCGCGATTGGCGCCAGACAACCCAGAGGACCTGTAGGGGGCGCGAGTGGCGCCATGGTGGCACGAATGGCGCTGTTGGTTCTGGAGGTTGGCGCGGGTGGCGCCACAGTGGCGCGAGGGGCGCCACAGGTACTGGAGGATGGCGTGGGAGTGGCGCGGTTGGCGCCGTGGGGTCTGGAAGCTAGCGAGATCACCGCAGTAGCTCGGGCAGACCCACTATAAAAGGGGTCATTTTACGAAATTTGATCCAAATCACCTTCCTTTCTTCTTCCTCCAGCGACCCACCTCCATTGTTGAGTGCTCAAGCTTCCTTGACCTTTGTTTGTTCACCAAATCACCTTCCTTAAACCTCTGTTGTGTTGGAAAACGCTTGGTGAGCTTGAATCCTTCATCATTTCTCCTTGAAAACCCCCAAATCAAAGAATCCCTTTCTCAAGGGAAGTTCATAGAACTCGAGCTCGGCGAGGAACAGCGGCGATTCATGGATACCCGTGCTTGGGAAAGTCGTCCTTAGGCCTTCCTTGCCATCTTTGAGGTAAGAAACTCGAGATTCACCGCTTGATTTGTGAGTTGGGATTTTGGGTGAATAGTGACCCACTTGTGATTGAGCTAGTGTTAGCCTTGGGTCCTTTAGAAACATGTGTTTAGAATGTTGTAAGGATGAAGGATTAGCTCTCATATGTTAGTTTGGTGAACTTTGAGTTGTGGCTCTATGATATGCATGTATAGTTGATATGCTGAGTTGCTTGGCTATGTTGTGACATGCAAGAGCCTTAGTATATGGTATGGATGTACCTGAGAAGCCATATGAATGGTGTCTCATGTGTGATATGAACCGTTCAAGCCATATGTGAACCCTTGAGCCATTGGGTTGTTGAGAGCTTTGAGCTCATTGTGTTTGGCTTGTGTTGAGTCTGAGGTGACTCTAATGCCATGTTTGAAATGAAATAGACCGCTGAGGGTCTATGAGATGGCTTGTGAGTAATGGGCCTTGATGAACCTTAAGTTAGAGGACTTAGAGGTTTTGGAAAGGTATGAGGTACCTTTCGTTGAGACAGTTGAGAACCGTGCTATATGCTTATGCTTATTTGAATGCTTAATGTTGATATGAGCTTGTATGCCTTGTTTAGGGCGTGACACCGAGGGTGTCAGTGGCGTGGGCCACAGAGCAATGGAAGAACTACAGAGCTCGGCTTTGCCAGGTAAGTTCTTGGTCCCTGGGGATGTTTCTCGCTTGTTTGTGCTCCACCACACTCCGGAGGAGTGATGGTTGCATTCATGATGCATTCATTGTGGTTGTTGCATCCTCATAATGATATGTATGCTGCATCTATGCTTGAAAAATGTATGATGCCTGTGATTAGATCTTCTGGCCAGTTAGATAGATATGGACCTCCCTAGGAGATAGATTTCCTCCTAGTTTGGTTTGCTCTTGGTTGATGAGATCCCAAGGGTCGATGATCCCTCAAGACCAAGAGATAGGTGTGTCCCGTTGCAGTTGATTGCCTATTCTCAGAGGTACCATATACGTGCGTCCATGCGTAAGGGGTAGCTACCGATGGGATGGCACGGGTGTGAGTTCCGATGTCACACTGAGGTTGGCGTTGATGAGATCCGCCGTACATAGAGCGAGATGACTTGCTTGTATTGTTATGAGGGCCGGGAGGCCAGATTGTTTGTGATACCTGATGACGTGTGTCATGGAAAGTGAGCCAGGGTGGAAGAGATGCCTCCAAGGACCCTGAGCTTACTGAGATGTAATCTTTCAAGAAAAATTTTCTTTTAAGACCCAAAAAGATTTTATATATTATATACAACTATTTAAAGCAAAATTTTTTTGTGTAACTTTCAAAAAGACTTATGTTAACTGTATACAATACCAAAAAGATTTAACAGTATATAATACCAAAAAGATTTATCAATATATAATACAAAAAAGCTGAAATATTTAGTAAGCAGTAATATAGAGTATTCAGAAAGCGATAAAGACATAAATAAATAACGTAAAGTATTCAGGAAAGCAGTAAAGAAAGCTGTAAAGAAATTAAAAACAATGTCACAGTGTCACAGATTATGCAAGTTCATGAGATAAGCTGCCAAATTCTGCTCCAGATCATCCTCATCAGCTGCTTCCTCTCCCTCATCAGCTCTCTGATCATCTGTAGGGCCAGCCACAGGGTCCTGCTTAACTCTCTGGCCTCCTGCCTCCTCCGGAAAGATTGGCCTATCCCCAGGCCATGCTACAAAAGTGCTGAACTGCTCGGGAGTGGGCCACGGGAATGGGGTGGGATCCTGCCTATGCTGATGCTGAGTGTAGTTGTAGAAACTCTGGTTAAGATACATCGGCCCTCTGTGATTAGCAGCCTGTTGATCAGCCACATGCTGCATATAAGTGTGCATCTGGAGTTCCATTCGCTGTAGATGAGCGGAGATGGACTACAAATGATGCTGGCTGTGGTGGCTACTGCTCCTGTACCTGTCTAGCCAAACAATATTTTTCAATAAAGGCTCTATTTATGGGAGGTCTGATGGTCCTAGTCGGGTGCACTTGGATTCCATATAGTTGGCATAAACCAGTAATCAAAGCAGGGAATCCAAGTGCCCTGTTGGCCTTTTCAGCGTTAAGGGATGCCTAGGTGGCTCTAAAATCACAAATTGGTGGATTGCATCAAAAATTATTTGAGCCACATCAATGCTAAGCTGAGTAATACAACTAAAAGCTAGTTGACATTTTGGCGTTGGAAGGTCAGAATTATGGTCACTAGGTAGTATGTTACTCAGCAAAAAGGTTATCCAAATTTGGGTTAAGGTAGTCATATTAGTCCACATTAACCTTACCCTGTTACCTGCGATGTTCCTTGCAAAGTCACACCTTGGGATGCACAAGTGTAACACCCCAATCTACTAATCAGGGTCATTACCAAACACAATCCACAATCGAGCATATAATCATTCAGAGTTTAAGCAGTTTGGAAGCATAAACATGAGTGACATCATCAAAAGGTCACTATCATCAACACTGTACACTATAATATGGTGAATATACCTCAAAGTTTCTCTGTACATTACAAAACTATACAAATATCCCATCAGGGTACATCAAAATCCATAACCAAAACAAGATACAAAACATCTGAGCCACATGCTCATGTCCTCTAGCCTAAGGTGTCCATCAACAGCTAATCCTGCATAGGCTTCTTGCCTTGGGATCTATTTGCTACTCCAGAGGAATCACCTGCATCATAAATCCCACAAACGGGGTGAGATATAAAATCTCAGTAAACTCAGGGCCCTTGAAGGTATTTCCTTCCCCTGGTTCATTGACAACAGATACACAGAACAAGTATATCACAATCATCAAGGTCAACACATATGCAGTCAATGTACAACCATCTGTCAATATCCATGTGATTCCGATGGTTGTCGCCATCTATCACCTATCATCATCCTGCGGAGGCTTCATCTAGATATATAGGCCACATCTCCACCCACGGAGGATCATCTATATACTAGGAACATCTCATGGCAGGACATCACTATATCTATTAGAGGCACCTCCGAAATATATAGGTACAACCACGTCTGGAGGACTCCTATATACCGGGCCGACCTCTATCATGAGGCTACATCTGCAAGTATAGGAACATCTCCAGCGGAGGCTACCTCTATACTGCAGGAACATCTCATATCCTGTCTCAATACAATTCGCCTGAGGAGGCTACATCTGTGAATATAGGAACATCTCACTCTGGAGGCTACCTCTATATCACAGGAAACATCTCATGTCAGGCCTATCTCCATCACATGTCATCTATCCTATTACCATAGGATTCAATAATCAATTGTGCATATCTCAAGCTAAACAAATCATAGCTATGCACCATAATCACCCATCTCTGGGTCCAGATCAAATGGCAAGCATCACAGATCAATTCATAGCCATTACCCTTTCATAGGGCACAATCATCACTCATCAGTCAATCAGACCAATAAACAATCACCAAACATAGGCATAACAGCACAACAGAACCATCACTCCCTTAGGAGTATGGTGGAACACATCAAAGGATATACAAGCAAGAACCAAGAGCTTACCTGCTCTAGACAAGTCACCGGCTCTCCCGGTCCCATGGTCAACACCACCTGAGCTATCAGGCTCACGTCCTACATAAGAACAAAGATATACCACATCAAATACAGTTCTAAACCATTCAAACGAAAGGGAACTCTCATCCTTTCCATAAACACAACCCAATCACTTTATAAGTGATCATCTGACCCTCAACAGGATCCCTCTCAGCCTATACAAGGCTACAGAGCCTCCACCAAGACTCTGATCAAGCTATGGTCAAGCATATTCCTGCTTAAAACCAACCTCTCATAATCATCATTTCCAACTCACAAACATCATCTATATCATCTCATGAGCAACTTTGTCAACTGCTCTAAGGTCCAGACTAGTCAAATAGTCAACCTTTTATCTCTGCTCCTACAGATTCAGAGCCAAAATCAAACTTCATCAGTAATGATGATTCGAGGCTCTAACTTCCTCAGAATAGTCCTCTGAGCATAAGAATCTACAGAGTCCGAGCCTAATAACGGCTCTAACACCTCCAAAAACACCCCTCAAGATATCCAAAATCTAACCAAAGACCCAAACATAGAACCAACAGCTAGAGCTCGAGTTTCTTACCTCTGTGATGTTCAGAAACACCAGGGAATCGCTTTCCCAAGGTTAGATCGCTCAATCAAAGCTTCTTTTGCCTGTAACCTCCGAGCTCTCAAGGGTTCTCTCAGAGATATCAATCTCACCTTTTATAGCCTCTTCTCGAGAATCAATCGGAGTTTCTCACTTATCTCGGGGTTCTGATCACTTTCTCAGTTGGGTCAGAGGTGTTTAGATGAAAGATGAGGAAGATACAAAGCTCTCTCACTCATCAATGGCCGTTTCTCTCTCTCTTCCTCCTTTTCTCTATGATTTTCTCCTCTCTCTCTTAGCCAAAAGAGCTATTTATAAAAACCTGCCCAAGGTCCCACGCGGTTCATGCCATGCGCCGCGCGGTTCGCGCCATACCTCGAATGGCCCGCGCCATCAGCGCCGCACCCCACGCGGATCGCGTGAACTGGCCGCAAGAATTGGCCTGATCCATGCATCCCGCGCGGTTAGCGTCAGGCTCCACGCGGTTAGCGCCAGTTGTTCGAAACTGTTTTTCAACTCTTTCTCAAGCTTTTCTCTTAGGAATTCTAAAGCATGTTCATTACTCTTTAGTCGTGGCTTAATCTAGGCTTAAACACATGGTTAAAATTCAAGGTATTACAACAAGAGTTGGGTCATGGCCTCTTCATCAAAGTTGTTGCGCCTGGACATATACTCACAAAGTTGTCCTTCTGGTAAGATAAGTGGATTTCCTAGAAATTGATTGATGGCATTAGCATCATAAGGAATCCACTGTCCCCTGACAAAAGATCGTTTATCAAATAAAGCTCCCTCCAGTGGCCAAGCATTGGCGTGAAATTCCAAGACTATTTCTGGATCAAATTTCTGCAATGGAGTGGCCAATGGTCTCCATCTACGCCGGTCAAGTTCTACTGTGAAGTCTGGATATTCATCATCCATCAACTGAACTTGCCTTTCCTTGAGAAATGACCAATTCTTGATTGTTTCAAATCTCTGCTGGTGCTCTCTGCTCCTAAATCTTTGCTCATCATATATGAAATCTTCAGGGGAATTTGCACTGGAACCTTCATTTCTAGCTCTTTTAGCAGGCAGTTTCTTAGGAGCCATCTGAAAAAGCATCTCAAAAATAGATTTAGCATGATTATCGGAAGAGTAGCTAACTTAGAGAGCGAAAAATAACAAATGGATGGCAGTTTTATGAGAAAGTGATAACCAAGGCAACTACAACATATATGTTCAAAATGTCCTATCTTCCTAATGCACATGTCATTAAGCATATTATAAGGACCCTTATTCATGGTACCAGGATTCTTTAACAAGAAAACCTGGTTTTAGACGCGGTGCGGGTCGCACCAGGGTTGGCACTGATAGCACCAGACCCACTGGCTGTGGCGCCAGAGGCGCTAGGATGGCGCGGGTAGCGCCACACATTCGGCAAGTCCACGCTAATGGCGTGGTTACGGCGCGAGTAGCGTCACTTGGCCGAGAGGTCGGTGCTGGTAGCGCCAAGGGCCGCGCGGGTCACGCCATAAGTGCCCTGGAAACACAATTTCCTCGAGTTTTTCACGCGGATGGCGCCTGTGTGGCGTGGATGGCGCCACAAGTTTGGGAAGTTCACGCTGATGGCGTGGGGATGGCGCTGTTGGCGCCGGAGCACCGACATTGTGGCGCGGATAGCGCAGGAGGTGGCGCGGATCGCGCCAAACCTCGGGCAGGCAGAGTATTTAAGGGTAGATCGCATTTTTGGGAAGGAGAAACTCCTTCTTCTTCCTCCTAACGCCCTGGACCTCCATTAGAGCAGTTCCAAGCTTCCTTAGCCCTTATATACTAGCCTAAACACTTCCCTTTGACCTTAGAACTTGAGAGAACCGATTAGAAAGCTTGAATCCTTCATCCTTTTTCTTAGAAACCTCTTGGTGAGGGAGAATCTTTTTCTCCAGAGAAACCTCAGAAGTTGTTGTTTGGCGAGGAATCAAGGCACAGCAGGGACAACAGAGCTTGTGGAAGTTGTCCTGCAGCCTTTCTGGTCGCCAATGAGGTAAGAAACTCAAGTTTCTCCGTTTGTCTGTGAATTTGGGTTTTTTTGGATATTGTGACCCACACTGAGCTGGGGCTAGAATTAGCCCAGGGTCCTGTAGACAAACTTGCTCAGAGTATTGTAGTGATGAAGGATTAGCTTTCAGTTTTTGATTTGGATAACTTTGAATTTTGGCTCTGTTGCTTGTATGTGTGGCTTGTGGGATAAGTCACTTGTGGTTTTGGAGCCATGCCAGAGCCTTGCTTATGCTTGTGTTGAGCCTGAAAAACTTTTTAGCATATAATGCTTGACAATTTTAGTGACATTCCAAGTTATGCATAAAAGAGTAAAGCAAGCACAAATAGTCCACATGATTAACTCAAACTTGGAGTCTAAGCCTAATTTATGAGCAATTTCATACATGGAGGTTGTCTTAAGCAAGCATAGAGCAATTTTCGTGCATCAAAGATATGCAAATTCAAAACTGATTTCATTGTGGCATTTCACCAAACACTTGGCGTGCACACAATTTTGTGCATGAAAATGGACATTTTGGCACATATCCTATACTAATTTTTTTCAGAGAAATAGAAGAGGCAGAAGACCAATTAACATGTACAGCAAAAGGCATTCAGCAAAACAAAATCATCAATTGAAGATTTCTAACCCTAAGTCATGTTTGAAAAGGAAAGCAACAAAAGCACCATTCATGTATATACAAGAAAGCTTTTAGAAAATACTATTAAAACTATAAGAGATGAATACTTACATGGTTGGAGCAAGAAGAAAAAGCCAAGGAGATGGATGAGCACTGGCTTGGGCGAGTTAGGGAGAGGAGCACAAGGGTGAAAGAAAGGTCACAATAAGAAAAAAAGAGTGAAAGTGATGGAAGCAAAAGAAATGTGATTTTTTTACCTTCTGTTTTGCTGTGCCAGACGTAGGCTCACCCAGGTGAGCAATTTGTTCATTGTTCACTCGCTTGGGCGAGTTAAACCCTAGAAAAGAAGGATGTAATACCTTGAATTTTTAAGCATGTGATTAAGCCTAGATTAAGCCATGATTAAGAGTAATAAACATGCTTTAGAATCCCTAAGAGAAAAGCTTGAGGAAAGAAGGAGAAAATAGATTCGAACAACTGGCGCTAACCGCGTGGGGTCTGGCGCTAACCGCGCGGGATGCATGAAACAGGCCAATGGTTTCGGCCATTTCACGCTATTAGCGTGGAATATGGCGCTAACAGCGTGGGTTGTTCGAGTCTGTGGCGCGGCCAACGCGGGAATTGGCGCGGTCAGCGCGGGGAGTCTGAAACAGGCCAATTCTTGCGGCCAATTCACGCGATCAGCATGGGAACGGCGCCAATGGCGCGGGTCATTCGGACCATGGCGCGATCAGCGCGGCACCTGGCGCGATCAACGCGGGACCCTCGTTTCAGTTTTATAAATAGCCATTTGGGGCTGAGAGAAAGAGAGGAAGAGAGAGAGGAAGCCATTGTTGAGAGAGAAAGCTTTGTATCTTCTTCATTACTCATCTAAACACCTCTGACCCAACTGAGAAAGTGTTCAGAGCCTCGAGATAAGCTAGTGACCCAGCTTTATTCTCGACAAGAGGCGGTAAACGGCGAGATCGTGATTTCTAAGGGAGTCCTTGGAATCGAAGAATCAGAGGCGAAGGAAGCCTTGATTGAGCAAGCTACCTTAGGGAAAGTGATTCCCTGGTGTTTCTTGATATCACAGAGGTAAGAAACTCGAGCTTTAGCCGTTGATTCTGTGTTTGGGTTTTTGGTTGGTTTTGAATACCTTGAGAGCTGTTTTTGGAGGTGTTAGAGTCGTTATTAGGCTTGAACTTTGTAGAGTTTTATGCTCAGAGGGTTGTTCTGATGAAGTTAGAGCCTTGAATCATCATTATTGATGAAGTTTGATTTTAGCTCTGAGTATGTATGAGCAGAGATAAAAGGCTAGTAATATGACTAGTATGAACCTTAGAGCAGTTGACAAAGTTGTTCCTAAGATAGTATAGATGCTGTATGTAAGTTGATATTGATGTTAATGAGAAGTTGGATTTTGAGAAGGCTAAAGCAAGGATATGCTTGATATTAGCCTGATCAGAGTCTTAGTTGAGGCTCTGGAGCCTTGTGTAGGCTGAGTAGGATCCTTCTGAGGGTCTAAGAATCGCTTGTGAAGTGATTGTTATGGGTTATGGGAAAGGAATTGTGGTTTCCTTTCGGTTTAACGGCTTAGAACCGTTATTGATACCTTGTATTCTTGTTTTCTATAGGACGTGAGCTTGATAGCTCTGGTGGTGTTGACCACGAGGCCGAGAGAGTCAGTGTTTTGCCTAGAGCAGGTAAGCTCTTGGTTCTTGTTTGTGCATCCTTTGATGTGTTCCACCATTACCCTGATATGGTGATGGTTATGTGTAAGGTTATACATGTATATGTGAAAATTGTGTATTGTGACTGATTACTGATTGTTGTGCTGCACCCTGTGAAAGGGAAATGGATGTACATTGATATATGATGCTTGTTTTGTTAGCTATGCCCTGAGATTGGGTGATTGTTATGTATGGCCATGGGTTGCCTAGTTTATTACCTGCATGGTTGATTGTTGTATCCTATTGTAGTAGGATAGATGACATGTGATTGAGTAAATCCCGATATGAGATGTTGCTGTGATATAGATGTAGCCTCCCGAATGGAGACGTTCCTATATCTACAGACGTAGCCTTCTCGGGCAATTGTATTGAGATAGGATGGAGATGTTCCTGCGATATAGATGTAGCCTCCTGGGGAGATGTTCCTATATCAGCAGATGTAGCCTCCTTGTAAAGAGATGTTCCCGTTATATAGATGTAGCCTCTAGGTGGAGATGTTCCTATATATACGGATGTAGCCTCTGATAGATGTATTGAGATCCTGCTATGAGATGTTTCCTATTATATAGATGTAGCCTCCTGGTTGGAGATGTTCCTATATATCTAGATGTAGCCTCGGCGGGATAGTGTTGGATATGATCATGGTTGTTTGCCATGAGTTTAGCCTGATTGTGGTCAGGTAGCTGTGCATTGGTTGTGCATGAGTATTAATGAGTGATTCACTGATTGTAGTCAGATGAACACATATTGATGATGACTGATTTCAATGATACTCTGATGTTGTGTGGATTGTGTTGATATACTATTTTCATGTAGATGTGTATTACAGTGAACCAGGGGAAGGAAATACCTTCAAGGGCCCTGAGTTTACTGGGATTTTATATCTGACCCCATGTGTGGGGCTTATGTTTTGCAGGTGAACCCTTAGGAGGAGCTGATAGATCTCAAGGCAAGAAGCCTATGCAGGGATAGCTATGTTTTGAGAACCTTAGGCATAGATGACTTGAGCTTGTGGCTCTGACTTTTGTATTCTGCCTTTGGTTTAGTTTTGTTGTACCCTGAGGGAATGTATTTGTACGGTTTTGTACTTAAATACAGATTATATGTATATTCACCATATTATATGTACAGTGTTGTGATAGTGACCTTTGATGATGTCACTGTTTAGTTATGCTTCCAAACTGCTTAAACTCTGATTATTGTATGTGTGTTTGACGTTTATGCTTGGTAATGACCCTGATGATTGAGGGGGCGTTACAAAGGACATTAATAAAAGTGGTTTATTAATGGATTTGGATTCTAATAACCTATATTTTAACCTAGATTTTACTAAGTATATAAAAGAAGAATTAGAACTTACTAGGTTGCCTCTTAGAAGCGCTTCTTTAACGTCATCTTAGCTGGACACGTTTGTAGCTCAAGCTTCTTGTAATTGGATCACAGTGGTGAGCCTTTCAACATCACCATCTAAGTAGGGCTTGAGTTTGCTACCATTGATAGTCCAAGTTCCTTTACAGCTCCATGCATCATTATCTCTTTAATGGTGAAGGGTCCAGACCACTTGGACTTCAGCTTACCTGGAAACAATCTTAATCGAGAATTAAATAGAAAACCATGTTGTCCAGGATGAAAATTCCTTTTTAAAAGTTTTTGATCATGATAAAATTTAACTTTTTGCTTGTAAAGTTTGGAATTTTCATAAGCTGAAAGTCTCAGTTCCTCCAATTGATGAAGTTGGAGCTTTCTTTGTTCACCTGCAGAAGTGGGATCAAAGTTAAAGAATTTTAATGCCCAAAATGCTTTATGTTCTAATTCAACTGGTAAATGGCAAGATTTGCCACAAACCAATTGAAAAGGTGTAAGCCCTATAGGTGCTTTGTAGGCTGTTCTATATGCCCATAGAGCTTCATCTAGCTTTTGAGACCAATCTTTTCTTGATTGGGCAACTGTCTTTTCTAAGATTTTCTTGATCTCTCTATTTGAAACTTCTGGTTGCCCATTGGTCTGGGGGTGATAAGGTGAAGCCACCTTATGTCTGACATTATAGTGTTGGAGAACTTTCTGTAATTGGGCATTGCAAAAATGGGATCCTCCATCACTTATCAGTACTCTAGGGATTCCAAACCTTGAGAATATGTTTTTCTTCAAGAAGCGAATAATTGTTTTTGAATCTGCATGTTGTACAACTACTACTTCTACCCACTTGGTCACACAATCCACAACTAATAAGATGTATTCATTTGAATATGAGGATGGAAATGGACCAATGAAGTCTATTCCCCAACAATCAAATGCTTCAATCTCCAGAATGTTTTGTAAAGACATTTCATTTCTTCTGGAGATTCCACCTGTTCTCTGGCAATTATCACATCTTTTCACATATTCATGGGCATCTTTGAATAATGTAGGCCAATAAAACCCTGATTGTAGGACCTTTGCAGCAGTTCTCTCTCCATTATAGTGGCCTCCATATGGTGAACTGTGACAGTGCTATAGGATGTTCCTTGCCTCCCCCTGAGTCACACATCTCCTCAAAAGATTATCTGCTCCAATTTTGAAGACGTAAGGATCATCCCATACAAAATATCTGACATCCTTGAGAAACTTCTTCTTCTGGTACCAAGTGTAATCTTCAGGAATTGCACCAATTGCTTTAAAGTTAGCCATCTCTGCAAACCATGGCCTTTCTAAAATGTGGAAGAGCTTCTCATCAAGGAATTCTTCTTGGATTTCAGGATCATGTGTGGCTATTTCCACACAAGTAAGTCTCGACAGATGATCAGCTACATGATTTTCACACCCTTTCTTATCCTTAATTTCTAAATCAAATTCCTGTAGAAGTAAAACCCAACGGATAAGTCCAGGCTTAGAATCAGATTTAACTAACAAGTATTTAATTGCAACATGATCAGTATAAATTACCACTTTGGATCCTATCAAGTAAGATCTAAATTTTTCCAAAGCATACACTATGGCAAGCAATTCTTTCTCAGTTGTTGCATAATTGATTTGCGCTTCATTTAAAACCTTGCTTGCATAATGTATGACATGGAAAATTTTGTTTTCCTTTGACCCAAAACTGCTCCTACAGCATAATCACTTGCATTACACATTATTTCAAAATCAAGTGTCCAATTTGGTGTAGTGATTATGGGTGCAGAAACCAGTTTTTGTTTCAAAGTATTAAAAGCTTTAAAGCACGAATCATCAAAATGAAAATGGAACTTCTTTATTTAAAAGATTGCTAAGTGGCTTAGCAATTTTTGAAAAATCAATAAACCGCCTGTAAAACCCTGTGTGTCCCAAGAAACTTCTAATGCCTTTGACATTGGTTCGTGGAGGTAGTTTTTCAATAACATCAACTTTGGCTTTATCCACTTCAATGCCTTGCATAGAAATCTTGTGACCTAAAACAATACCTTCAGTCACCATGAAGTGACACTTTTCCCAGTTAAGCACAAGATTAGTCTCAATACGTTGTTTTAAAACAACATCAAGATTAGACAGGCATAAATCAAAGAAGTACCAAATACTGAAAAATCATCCATAAAGATTTCAATGCTTTTCTCAACAAGGTCAGAAAAGATAGCAAGCATGCACCTTTGAAAAGTGGCAGGTGCATTACACAAACCAAAAGGCATTTTCCTATAAGCAAAAACACCGAAGGGACAAGTAAAGGATGTTTTCTCTTTGTCTTCAGGATCAACATTTATTTGATTGTATTTTGAATAACCATCAAGAAAACTATAATATTGCTGAGTTGCTAGTCTCTCCAGCATTCGATCCATGAAGGGTAGTGGAAAATGATCCTTTCTTGTAGCTTTATTGAGCTTTCTATAGTCAATACACATCCTCCAACCCGTAAGAGTGCGAGTTGGGATAAGCTCATCTTTGTCATTTTTAATCACAGTCATGCCACCCTTCTTGGGTACTACTTGCATTAGGCTTACCCACTGGCTGTCTGAGATAGGATATTTCATACCTACCTCCAGTAGCTTGACCACCTCTTTTCTAACAAATTCTTTCATGGTTGGATCGAGTCTTCTTTGAGGTTGAGCTACAGGTTTATAGTCCTATTCCATCAAAATTCTATGCATACAATAAGAAGGACTAATACCTGTTAGATCTGATAGTGTCCAACCAATGGCTTTGTGGTTTTCTTTCAAAACTTTCACCAATTTTTCTTCCTCCTCTTCAGAGAGATTGGCATTTATGATTACTGGATTTTCAGAATTAGCTGCAAGAAAGACATATTTTAAATGGGAAGATAATACCTTTAATTCCAAATTCTGTTCCTCTTTTGCCTTCTCTTTATTCAACTCTTCAAAGAGAGATTGGTGATAAGGAATCTCTTTACAGGCATTCAGTTGATAAAGGTATTCTACTTTTTCTTTATCTTCATCTTCATTTTGGATTGTTTCTGTCAATGCCTTCTCCAAACCTTCCTTCCTGTGAATAAATCTTTTAGAGTCAGAAATTACCTCATCAAGGACATCGACTCTAAAGCATTCTCTTTTGTCTATGGGATGTTTCATTGCTTCAAGGACATTGAACTGTACCTCATCATCTTGTACCCTCACAGTGAATTTCCCTTCATCCACATCAATCAAGACTTTGGCAGTTTTCATGCAAGGTCTACCAAGAATTAGTGGAACCTCATTATCTTCATCCATATCCATCACCACAAAATCAACTGGGAAGAAGAATTTATCAACTTTCACTAAAACATCTTCAATAATTCCATAAGGATGCTTGATGGTTCTGTCTACCAGCTGTAGAGTCATCCTTGTGGGTTTGATTTCTACTTCCTGAATTCTCTTTATCATGGATAGTGGAATGAGATTAATACTTGCTCCTAAATCCAGAAGGGCTTTTCCTACTGATAATCTCCCAATAGCCACAGGGATTGTGAAACTACCAGGATCTCTTGACTTCTTCGGAATGGACTTTTGAATGATTGCGCTGCAGCCTGCATCTAACTCAATGGTCTCCTCATCAGTGTATCTTGTTTTCTTTGTGAGAAGATCCTTCATGAACTTTGCATAAGTTGGAATTTGTTCCAGTGCCTCAGAAAAAGGAATATTTATTTGCAGTTGCTTGAAAATGTCTAGAAAGCGCTTGTACTTCCTTTCCTTCACCTTCTTGGATGGAGTATGTGGATATGGCATATTTTGGACTGGTGGTGGGGTCAAAACAACTTTGCCTTTATCACTCTTTTTCTTTTCATCATCACTCATCACTTTTCTCTCAATTTTTTCATTTGTTTCTTCCTCATCTTTTTCTTTTTCAACTTCTTCATCATCATTTTTTTCTACATTTCCTTCATTTTTTTTCTTCTTCCTCTTTCCTCCCAACCACAATTCCTCTTCTTGTGATAATGGCTTTACATTGCTCTTTAGGGTTGACTTGGGTATTGGCTGAGAAAGATCCACCTCCATGCTCAGGCAGTTGTTTTGCAAGCTGCCCTACTTGCACTTCTAGATTTTTGACAGAAGCCTTAGTATTCTTTTGATTACTGATGGGCATTTGCATGAACTGAGTAAGAGTATCTTCCATCTTTGTCAATCGGTCAGACTGAGTTTGTTGTGGTGGGTTTCTATTTGAAGGACCTACAAAAGAATTAGAAGAACTTGCAAAAGAATTATTAGAAGGACCTACAAAATGAGGGTTAGTGGGAACATTATAAGCATTATTATTCTGCCTCCAATTATAAGATTGATTAGAACCTGGACCTCCTCTGTACCCTTGGTAATTGCCTTGGAAATGTTGTTGAGGTCTAAATTGATTTTGCATGTAGTGAGCTTCCTCTTCTTGTGGACAATCACCAGGTACTGTACAGTGACCGTTTTGATGGTCTCCTCCATAGAAATCGCATCTAAGGATTTGTTGAACTTGATGGGCTGTATGAGATTTCTGTGATCCTCCTTGAATTTGTTGAGGAAGTTGGCCTATTTGCTTTGTTAAGGCCTCCAATTGTTGTGTCAGGAGCTTGTTTTGAGCTAAGATAGTATTCTGGGTGTCTAACTCCATTATTCCCTTCCTCTGAATCAATGATCTATCATGGTGAGATTGGTAGTCACTTGCTGCTATGGAATCAATGATCACTATGGCTTCCTATGGACTTTTAGACATCATTGTTCCTCCAGCTGAAGCGTCAAGGATCATCTTAGTTTGTGGCCTCAAACCACTGTAAAAGATATGTAATTGTGCAGCATCATCAAAGTTGTGGTTTGGACACCTCCGTAGTAGTGATTTGAATCTCTCCCATGTCTCACAGAGTGGTTCATCTACACCTTGAGAGAAAGTGGCAATAGCTGACTTTGCACTTATAAATCTTGATGGAGGGAAGAATCTGGCGATGAATTTCTCCTCCAACTCCTCCCACATGCTTAAACTTTTATTTGGTTGGGACTAAAGCCAAGTTTTAGCTTTACCTGTCAAGGAAAAAGGAAAAGCTTTGAGGTAAACAACTTCAGCATCTTCATCTGGGGCTCCTATAGTACTGCATAATTCCATGAATATAGATAAATGCGTGTATGGATCCTCATGGTCTAGCCCAACAAATGGATGTGAGCCAATAAGACTGAGTAATGCTGGATTTAGCTCCACAACTTTATTGTTGAAATGAGGGATGACTATGCTTTGTTAGATATGATGTAGAGGTTGAGGATGATCATGAAGAATCAAGTCAAGCTTTATTTTAAGTTTTGATTTTACACGCCCACTCAAATTGATGGCATATGTACTTTGTTTAAAAGGCTTAGTTCAAGAAAGATATAATCCCTCATTCCTCACATAAACTTGATAAGTCATGCATACATTAACTCATTAATTCATGATCAGGTCATACACATTCCATGAATCATTTGGCATGACATTAAAGCTTTAAAGTTTTCATAAAAAGTGTTTTTCACTGCTTTAATCGATTACTGATTGCATTTAATCGATTAATTGCTTGATTACATAACCGCATTTAAAGATATGAACATTTTAATCGATTACCAAATGTTTTTAATCGATTACATTCAGCTGACTTGGTTAAATCGTTCTGTGTAGCCTCCAGGGTTGAAAGGTGAACCAGTATAAATCTTGTGTGTAATTGTAATTCTCTGTTCATATTCATATTGTTCTTGAAGTATTGTTTTTGTTAACATCACAAGATTGTGTGAAGCTCAAGAGTGGGTTGATTGAGATAAAAGTTGATTTTAAAAGTTTGATATTTTAATTGGTTAAGATACGATCCTTCTTTCAAAGTCTTCCGCTGTGTACAAAATTGTTTTAAATTTTAAAAACTCTGAGGAAAAAACAATTCATCCTCCCTCTTGGTTAGTTGCATAAGTGTTCATTCTATTTTTCATGCTGTTGTAATGCTTGGGACCTTGTTGATAGCATAGTCACCAAGAGTTCTCCTTGGTGGTCTATTTCTTTCTCCTCCTTGATCCGCCATATTTTCACGTACAAATGGTTTTGAAGGAGAATCAATAGACGAAGTTTCCCCTGGTGGTTTGTTGGATTCTTATTTCTTTTTCTTTCCATTTTTCCTTTCTGTCTTGGTAATTTCTATATCAAACAAAGGTTTATCTGTAGAAAACTTAACCTCGCATAAAGGAAAAGGAACAAACTACAAGATTCCGTAAGCACCAACGTTAACAAAGTATCACTAGAGAATTTCTATACAGAAATATATAACAAAAATAAAAGAAAAACTCTACTAAACTGAAAATTATATTTAAACGAACTAAGTAAATGAATCAAATCCCCGGCAACGGCGCCAGAAACTTGTTAGGAACTTACGACAAGCGTACCGTTTTATCGCTGCATGTTACAAAATTTATAGAAGTTCTTCTTCACAGGGATTTTAGTTTACTTTGGTTAGTTTAAATATAGTTCTAACAGTTTAATAGTTTATATACAGAGAGTGTAAACGACAATTCATTTTATGTGAATTTGAAACGTAAAATATAACGAATGCGAAAAACTACGGAAATGAATAAATTGAGTTTAATTCAGGAAAAGCGTAGGATTGGATTTCATCATTCTTATCCTTTTATATCTAATTAATCTTATTGATGCGCACGTATTTTACCCCAAATCGATCCCTCGTATTTGAGAATCCTAAGAATATTTACTAGATATCGATCCCTCGCATATCAAAATAAATACCCCAGCATTAAGAATTAAAATTGCGTGCTTATGCAATTAAAACGTTAAGCCCTATTCCTAGCAACGTAACGTGATAAGTAATTTCATTCAGTTCAAGCCTTAAGGGTACTTTCCAGTCAAGCTTAGGGTTTCAATTCATGAGAGTATTGATCAAGTAGACTCAAGCATTAAACACAGAATGAAATTACCAACAAGAGATAGAAAAGATTCATGCAATAGATAAATTAAAATAGATACATAGGGATAGAAGATTACTTCCAATCCTCGAGAAGCTTAGGCGGCCATGGATAGAACCTCTTTAAGGGAAGAGTTGATGAAGGAAATCATCTCCGCTTCACTCTGGCAAGGTTTCCCCTATAACCTTCATCTCTCTCACTCTCCTAAAACTACCTAAATTGTATTAGAACTTCCTAAGCCTAAGCACAATCAATGGAAAGCAAGAGATTGGAGAAAGAATGATCCATTTCCTCCCAAATTCGTGGCCTATATATAGATTTTGGGGTGTTGCCTTCTTCACTCTCCCAGGCGAGGCGAGTGGTTTGTGCTTTGTTTGCTCGCCTGGGTGAGCTTATGTATATCCCATTGGAACTTGAAGCTCGCCTGGACGAGCCAAATACACATGGTGTGGTCGCCTGGGCAAGTTAATTCCTTAATGCTGAAGAATGCTTTGGGTTTTGATGGATGTTGGGCCTGAATTTGCTTGTGGCACCTCCTATGTTTGCTTTATGATCCATTTTTGCTTGCTTTATGTGATTGGAAGCTCCGGAAATCCTTTTAACCTATCAAAATGCAAAAGAAGATAGAATGAATCTTCGAGAATATGAACATAACATTCATCCTAAACACTAATTACAAACTAACTAGATTTAGGGCAAGTTTTATAGATATTCTTAGTAAAAACAAAAGATAAGTGCCTTCATTGTAACCCTAATTTCACTAAGATATGGCCCTTATCATAATGTCATCATGGGTAATGATGCTCCTTGTTAGTTTGTCGATATAGGTTCCGTACAAATCAAAATGATTGACAAAGTTGTTAGAACCTTAACTAAATTCATCACGTTCCAAAGCATAAGAAAAATCTTGTATCTATGGGTGCCATGGATTCTAAAGGTTTTTCTTGCTGGGTTGGAGGTGGAATCATGCAGATCAAAGGGAAAGCGAAGTCTATGGTAATGCAGGGAACGAAGAAAGGAAATTTTTCATGGGTCAGCTATGATAGGCTTTGTCTATGTTGTTTCGCAATTTGGAAGCCAGGCATCCAATGGCTTATCTAATAATTATCTATGACATCTAAGTCTGAGCCAAAAGCAGTTTGAAGCAACTGATCAAACTAATCAGGATCTTAAAATGCACTATTAACATCAGAATTCAACATCAATTAAGGGGATTGACTAGACGAGTCAAAACCATCCGAAGCAGCCCAAAACCACAACACCCAAAAAGTCATAAAGGCAAATCAAAGCTCCTTTTATCCGTAAAATATGTTAGGCACACACAAGGGCAAGTGTACCCTACACAATAGTAATAGTGGACTCGAAAGTTCGAATATCGAACTCAAAGGACCAGTCGTATTCAAATTAGTTAAGCTTATTAAACTAACAATAGAATTGATTAAAAAAAGAGTTTAAATATTTTTTTGGTTTTGGTTTTTATAATAAAACAATTAAATTAAAATAGAGGTTGAGTTATCATAAGAGTGGCAAATTGTTATGACTTACTAGTACAAATTTTCCTCCAATCCTAGTCCTAATGAAATTCCTTCCCCAATTAATTATAGATTCCTAAAATCAACTAAAGTCTATGATCAAGGTCAAAAGATGTTATTTGCCTTAAACCAATACCCCAATGATTATGAATCTATCAATTTAAGTCAAAGGATAAGATTAATTCGAGGGATGATTAATTAAAGATTAACTAATCTATTGGAGATCACACAAACATTTTGATCATGCAATTTGGTATAAAATATTCTCTACCTAGATCTACCAATTACATGCAAATCATCACTACTATGCAATCGATTATGCATTAGAATGATTTTTCCAAACAAACATTAAAATAAGGAAGAAAATTAATTAACATAAAAACAATGAGAAATTCCATTAAGAACAAGGAGATGAGTACATTTGGGAAATTACATCATAACTCTCAGACTAAGGGGATTAGCCACTCATGATTAGAGAAAAACTAGCAACCTTATAAAAGATAAACATAAACATACAAACTGTCAGGAATGATGACCACGATCCATCATAACGGTGTTGTCCACATTCTTCAATCAACTCTTAAAAGCCTTCAAAGTTCTCTTAAAATCGTAAAAGACAACAGTCAAACTGAATAATCCAAAAAATTCCCCTTTTACAAAGATAGAGACCTCTATATATAGTTTCCTAAAGATATTTCATGAAAAGGCATACTATGGCTGTTGTAAATTCACCACGGTCATGATCAGAACTGACATTAAAGCCTTGGCCCATCGTAGATTGACCTCAACCATTATCAGATCCTTAATGCTATTTTGGTATGGTTGTTATGTTAGATACAGGGGGAGCTGGAAGATGATCAACACAAGGATGAAGCCATGTGTTTTAAATAGATTTTAGCTTTTTACATGTCATTCAATTGATGATATTTGTAATTTGTTAAGTTGCTTAATAGCCTCATCTTATGATCTCTTGCATTGCATAAACATGATCATTAGCATGCATAGATGATTTTTGAAAAGCATAAAGGTTTTCATGTTTGCATAAAGAAGCAAATTTCTCATGGTTAAGTTTTGGAAAATCACATTGTGCACTGACTTAATCAATTACCAACATTGGTAATCTATTACTTAAGCCATGTAGAACTAATTAATCGATTACAAGGAAATGGTAATCGATTACACAGTAAAAAACACAGAATATGTCTCCCTGTGATAATCGATTACAAGTCATTTTAATCGATTACATTATTCATATATCTTTTCCAGAAAGAACTAAGAACACTTTAATAGATTAAATATGATATTAATCGATTACTTTAGTTAAAATAATCGATTACATGGACGATTTAATCGATTACATTCAGTTGAATCAGTTTTCTATGAAAAGCTATTGGGCATTTTGTTTTAAACAGAACTTGATTTTGCGAATTCACAATCACTTTAAAAAGTCCTCACATTCTGAGAAAAGAAATACTGAGATACATAGCTCTTGTTCCAAAACCAAGAAACACATGCATCATTGATCAAGTTGTTTTGAACAAGATTTGACAAGAGTTTTCATGGAGAGCTGATTTCAAGATTGCATTCTTTTCAACCTGATTTATGTTTGGTAAATTCATTCTCTCATGTTCTAAGGATCAAAAGGTTGTATCTCTCTTAAACTCTTGTAGTGATTTGTTTGTTTACTTTTGTTTCTTATAAGTTCCTAGTTCAAAGAGGTTCTTTGAAGCTTTTCTAGGGTAGGGTTGTCTAGAGGGAAGAATAGAGAAGGGTTCTCTAGTTCTTGATCATTAGAAGTCTAAAGGGGTTTTAGATTTCGTTTCTTTATCTAGGGTTGATAAAGGTGATCACTTGTAAGCTTATAAAGAACAGATTTTGATATAGTGGAACTCTAGCCAAGGTTTGGTTAAAAGAAACTGGATGTAGCTTCTCTTTTGAAGAGTGAACCAGTATAGATTTGGTGTTCTCTTAATTCTCATCTTGTTGTCTTTATTTGCTTATCTTGTGGTTAATCTTTTGAGATCAACTGATAGATTTTCTGCTATTGCTTGAAGTGAAGGGTGAATCTTGATTGATTGGAAGTTTTAGTTTTAACAAGGGTGAACTTGTGATACGATCTTTAATCCGCTGCTAGTTTTCAAAGAAATTTTTTAAAGTCTCTGTTTTAACCAATTCATCCTTCTCTTGGTTAATTGTGTATGTTCATATTGTTTTCAATTGGTATCAAGAGCTGGTTCTTGAGTGTTATTCAAGATCACTATCTTTTTTAAAGAAAATGAATACCACACAAATTACCTTCAAGAAGGGTGCCTCCCTCAATCGTCCTCCGATGTTTGAAAGAGAGCATTTCAGTTTTTGGAAAAACAGAATGCGGATTTTCTTTCAATCAAACGACCCCGGTGCTTGGAATGAAATAGAAAAAGGTCTTTTGATTTCTACAAAAATTGTTGATAATGAAAGGATTCCCAAGGAGTGGGATGAGATGACAGATGCAGAAAAAAGAGTTGTTTAGTATGATTTTAAAGCTAAAAATATGATTACTTCTGCACTTTCTTCTAACGAATTTTTTAGAACTATTAGGTTTAAAAACGCAAAGGAGATGTTGGAGATGTTGGAAGTCACTCATGAAGGGACAAATGAAGTAAGAATATCAAGGAAGCATGCCTTGATTCATGAGTATGAAATGTTCAAGATGAACACCACAGAAAACATATCTCAGCTCAAAACAAGATTCACTCACATTGTAAATCATCTTCTTCGTCTTGGGAAGATATTTGATGCTGAAGAGTTGAACATCAAAATCTTGAAGTGTCTTACAAGACCTTGGCAACCAAAGGTGAAAGCAATCAAGGAATCAAAATATCTATCCAAGATGTTCATGACTGCACTTTTTTGGTAAGCTTCTTGAGTATGAACTTGAAATGTCACAGCTAACACATGCAGAAGATGCAAAAAAGAAACACAAGAGTATAGCCTTGAAAACTACATCATCTAAAGTGGAAAAGGAAGAAGACTCGAGAGAAGATGAAAGTGATGAACACATGAACCTAATAGTCAAAAAATTCAGTAAGTTCATGAGGAGGAACAAAAACAAAAAGTTGTCAAAGTGCAACAAAAGAAATGACAGTAACAACAACACCAACTTCACTTGCTTCGAATGCGGTAAGCCTGGCCACATTAAATATAAATGTCCAATCTTTTTGAAGAAGTAATTAGGTGAGAAAAAGACAAAGAAAGAAGGAAAGCCAAAGAAGTCATACATAGCATGGGAAGACAATGATTCAACCACTTCTGGATCAACATGTGAGAATTAAGAAGCAAATGTTTGTTTCACTTCCACAATTAGTGAAGATGAATATTTCTCAAGTGTTGAATCAAAGATAAATTTTGAATTTGATCATATTGTTGATGCTTTCCATGAGATGCATGAAGAAACTCAAAAGATTGTACAATTCAACAATAGGCTGAAAGGTAATCTTAGATGGCATGTCACCAAACTTGTAGAAATGCAAATTGAACTTTGTGACTTGAAAAAAGAAAATGAAAAACTTGTTTCAAGATACAAAGCTAATGGGTGTGTATGTACCACTTCTTCTTCTAATGTTGATAAATGCAAGATCTTACAAAAGGAATTTGATGATTTCAAAAAGAGTCAAGGTCAAAGTATATGTTATTACTTTCGGAAAATTCTTATTTGGTTGATCTTTTGAAAATGCTTTATAGAGGAAAATGCAATCTAAATCAAATGCTAAGTGTACAAAAGTATGTTGGAGATACTTTTGGTTTAGGTTACAAACATGGAGCAAAACCTTTTGGAAATACAAAGTTTGTACCACCAAAACAGAAGAATCAAGGAGGCTTTTCAAAATTAAAGTATAATCAATTGACTCATTTTGAAAAAGCATCAAAATCTATAACTTGCAGTTATTGTATGAAGAAGGGCCATACATCCCATAGGTGCTATGCTAGAAGATTTTATGTGCCTAATGGTGAATGCATTTGGGTCCCTAAGAAAAAGAGAAAACCAACTAAACACCCATGGACCCAACCTAAACTGGGTACCTTCTCTTTGTCACTTAATTTGAATGTTGCAGGTGTATCTTAGAGCAAAATCATCATTATGGTACCTTGATAGTGGATGCTCTAGACATATGACAGGTGACATATCCATGCTTACAAATGTTACTCTAAAAGTTGGAGGATTTGTCACTTATGGCGACAACAACAAAGGGAGGATAGTTGGAGAAGGAAACATAGGAGATAACTTTAAAACCATGATAAAAAAATGTTCTTTATGTGGAAGGTTTAAAGCACAATCTCCTAAGTATAAGCCAACTATGTAATAAAGGATTCAAAGTTTCCTTCAATGACAATTGTTGTTTGATATATGATGGTCAAACCGGTGAAGTTATACATGTAGGTAAAAGAAAAGGTCATATCTACTTGCTCTCTATAGAACATGCATTCATTCACAACACTAGTTGTCTAGTAAGTAAAGTTAATGAAACATGGCTATGGCATAGGAGAGCTAGTCACATAAACATGCATCATATGAACAAGCTTATAAGAAAAGACTTAGTCATTGACTTGCCTAAATTAACTTTGAGAAGGACAAACTATGTGATGCTTGTCAAAAGGGGAAACAAACTAAGATTTCTTTTCAAAATAAGAACTTTGTTTCCACCTCAAGACCCCTTGAATTGCTTCATATTGATTTATTTGGTCCTTCTAGAACTATGAGTTTAGGGGATAATTTCTATAGGCTTGTTATTGTTGATGATTATTCAAGATTCACATGGACTTTGTTCATAAGATCCAAGAGTGACGCTTTCATGGCTTTTAGAAAATTAGCCAAGCTCATTCAAAATGAAAAAAATTGCAAAATTATCTCAATCAGAAGTGATTGTTGGTTTCAGAGGAGCTATTTGAAGAATGGAATAGGAATCAAGCTTTGGTTTTGAGCTTTCAACATGCATTGGATGCCTTGAAGAATGATTTGTGTTAAATGTGTAAGAAAGAAGCAATTCTGGTGATCCAAGTGCATTGCATTCATATCATTCAATAATTCAATTAACCCGAGTAATAAAATTCACAAGGCTTTGGTAAAATGATCAATTTAAATCAAAGGTTTTTGGAAAAATGAATTTGTACAGATTTAATCGATTACTGATATTACATTGTCGACACGCACCAAAACAATTTAACTACGTTAATTTTGTAGCACAGGATTAACCTAGGTCGACTCAGAGACACAATCAATATGGTTCTAGTTCAATTCACTAATAACAGTAAGGGGGAAATTTTATCGAACAGTTTGTGTGCGTAAGTAAAAGTTGCAAAAACGTAACTAAAATTAAAGAGCAACACATAAACTAACAAATTCAAAAGAAGTAATGTAAAACAAAATTAAAGCATCAATCCAATTCACCTCACCAAGCAATTCGATTTATCATTATTCTCAGAAATTTATCCTATTATGAAAGTTCATTCAATCTCATTAGAAGCAACTCAATCGACTTAACCCCTAAATTGATTGAAACCACAACCCTAACTAAAATATCATTCAATTAATCTGTGATTAATATTCGAATTTAGGAAATGAATCCATAACCTAATCCTTTTTCAATCCTAAACGCATACATAATCATGAAAACAGAATAGTAATTGAAGAAGAAGATGAACATTCACATAGAATTCGAAATCCCAAACCAGAACTCAAATTCTCCTTGTGCTTAGGTTGGATCCTTGGATTGATTGAGGATTTAGCCTTCCATGATCATCATCAGTGAAAGCCCCATGGCATTATTGCACGAAAATGGAAGAACAGAAAAATGAAAATGAAGAACAAGCAAGAACAGTTGAGAGAAAATGAGAGCAAGGGTTTTGATCCTAAAAACTTAAAAGAAGGAAATGTAAAACTGTTTTTATTAAATGAAATTGTGTAGTGAAATCTGTCCAATGTCACTAATAAGTAGTGACTAAGTCTGAAGAAAAGAATGGGCCATCAACAAAACCCATCAATTCTAATTATTTACTATTTACAACCATAAAATTCAAATTCACAGCCCAAAATTACAAGTGCAGAAGTGCTAACTTCAAAGCTCAAAATGACCCTCCAAATGACAGAATTGGCCTCAGGCTATTTCTAGTAAACTTGTAGATATTTTTGTTGTCTTTCTAGGGACTCCTAGAACACTACATTCGAAGGTTGTTAGCACTCTATAGGTCCTGTACAAGTCAGATATGTCAAGTGAGCAAAAATCCAAAAATACGCTACAATTAGCAATTAAGCCCACTTACTTGCCTAGGCCAAAAACTGAATTAGAATGAAAAAATAAAAGTCCAAAAGAGGTCAAATAAGCTAAGAATGATAGAAAAAATTTTAACTAAAAGCACTCTATCAATTACATTGAGGAAATAATCGATTGTTTTGTTCTTAGTTCATTCTGGAAAACTTTTCAAGAACAATGTAATCGATTACCTATCGGAATAATCGATTATTTGACCTTTGTTTTCACTAACACTGCCTTGATGAATACTTTAATTGATTACCAACAGGTAGTAATCGATTACATTGCTATACATTATTTTAAGCCGTGCTGGAAGAATCGATTACCAAAGTATAGTAATCGATTACACAAGCTAAATTGAAAATAACATCTTCCTGTCATAATCGATTACCAAATTCAGTAATCGATTACATCATATACATATGCACATTAGTTTTGATGCATTAATTGATTACCTAATATAGTAATCGATTACTTAGTTCAATATGATTTCTAAAGCTTCCTGGTTTAATCGATTACCAGAATTTGTAATCGATTACACAATGTATTTCAAGTTTATGAAGCTTCCTGTCTTAATCGATTGCAAGACGGAATAATCGATTATTTTGTTCGTTGCTCATGTCCAGATTCTTGTAGAACACTTTAATCAGTTACAAGGTTTACTTAATCGATTACATGAGTGAAATAATCGATTATTAGGCGCGTTTAATCGATTACTGATAGTTACAAAAGTTTGTTATAAATAGAACCTTGGCTCAGCTTGTTTTGTAACTTGATCAATTCGTATTCTGAGCACACATAAGCTTTCTAAACACGTTCTAAGTGATTTTTTTGGGTTCTATGAGTTCTTGCTTTCACTAAAACACTTATGGGTTTTTGAGTGATTCTTTAAAGCAAGAAGATACTTTCAAAGGTTAAGGAAGGAGATGTTCTGAGTTTGTCTTTCATCTTTCAACCTGGTTTGTTCATTCATGTGCATATCATTCACTGGATCATCAGGTGTTTTCTTTCCTTAACTGATTAGTTGTAATTTTGTTTACAATTTGTGTTGTATTGGCTATTGTAATTTTGATTCTTAAAGCTTGGGACTAGAGAAGGGTTCTCTAGCTTAAAGATCAGAGTAGTGTTCTCTGGATCTTTCTCCTTAGATTTCTAATAAGGTTTTAGATTTCTGTTCTTTGTCTAGGGTTGATAAAGGGGAGATTCTTGTAAAAGCTTGTAAGAATATTTTATAATAGTGGAACTCTAACTTAGTGTTGGTTGGAAGAATTGGATGCAGCTTCATGATTTGAAGTGAACTAGTATAAATTGTGTGTTCTTAATTCTCTTCTCATCTTATTATTTGTCTTTTATTTTTTGAATCATATTCATTGCACAACAAGTTTGGTTTTGATCTATTGAATTCTTGGACTGAGCTATTTGATTGAGTAAAAGGTTTCTTGGTTTTAAAAGTGATAAAGATCCTAAAAACTCTGATTTGAAATTAATTTTAAAATACCAAGGTTCAACCAATTCACCCCCCCTCTTGGTTGTTGTGAAGTATTCCTATTATTTTCAATTGGCATCAAGAGCTAGTTCTTGAGAGATATTCAAGATCACTAGTTTTCTTCAAAAAGAAAAATGAATGCCTCATAAATAACCTTCAAGGAAGGTGCTTCTTTAAACAGACCTCCTATGTTTGAAGGGGAACATTTTAGTTTTTGGAAAAATAGAATGAAAATCTTTATTCAATCAAATGACCCAGGAGCTTGGAATGCTATAGAAAAGGGTCCTTTCATTCCAAAGAAAACTGTTGCCAATGAATTGATTCCCAAAGAATGGGACGAGATTACTGAAGCTGAACAAAAGGCTACACAATATGATTTCAAAGCCAAAAGTATGATCACCTCTACACTTTCCTCTGATGAATTTGTCAGGACAGTAAGATGTAAGAGTGCAAAAGAAATGTGGGAGATGCTGGAAATTACTCATGAAGGAACTGAAGAAGTTAGGATATCAAGGAAGCATGCTTTGATCCATGAGTATGAGATGTTCAAGATGAACATCAATGAAAGCATTTCTCAATTGCAGACCAGATTCACTCATATTGTTAACCATCTATTGGGTCTTGGGAAGATCTTTGACACAGAAGAATTAAACATAAAGATCTTGAAGTGTCTAACAAGGCCTTGGCAACCAAAGGTGACAACAATCAAGGAATCTAAGGATCTATCAAAGATGTCCATGGCTGCATTGTTTCGTAAGCTACTTGAATATGAGCTTGAAATGTATCAACTAACATGTATTGAAGATGCAGAAAAGAAAAATAGAAGCATTTCCTTGAAAGCTGCAACTTCAAAAGCTGAAAAAGAAGAGGAAACAAGTGATGAGGATGAAGAAGACAACATGAACTTAGTTGTCAGAAAGTTCAGCAAGCTTCTAAGGAAAAATAAGAACAAGAGGTTCACTAAAGCCAGAACAACAATAGCAGCAACAACAACAACAACAAGATTGACAACAACTTTACATGCTTTGAATGTGGTAAACCTGGCCACATCAAATCTGAGTGTTCAATCTACTTGAAGAAACAACAAGGAGAGAACAAGATAAGGAAAGAAGGGAAAGCTAAAAGAGCCTACATAGCTTGGGAAGATAATGAGTCAACTACCTCAAAATCTTCTACTGAAAATGAAGAAGCCAACATGTGTCTCACCTCCACTATCAATGAAGATGATGATGATTTATCAAGTGATGGAGATGAGGTAAATTTTGAACTTGAACAAGTTATTAGTGCTTTCCAAGAAATGCATGAGGAAGCCAAAAAGCTTGCAAAATCCAATAACAAGCTCAGAGGAAATCTTAGATGGCATGTTGCAAAAATAACTGAATTGCAAACTGAGATTTGCAACTTGAAAGAAGAAAATGAAAAACTTGTTTCAAGTTACAATTTGAATGGATGTGAGTGTGCCTCTTCCTCTACAAATGTTGATAAGTATAACTTGCTTCAAAAGGATTTTGATAATTATAAACAAAGTCAAGGAGAAAAGTACATGTTACTTTTATCCAAAAACAATGATTTAATTGATCTCTTGAGAAAGCTTTACAAAGGAAAATGCAACTTGGCTGAAATGTTGAGTGTGCAAAAGTATGCTGGAGATACTTCTGGTTTGGGGTACAAACATGACTCAAAATCATTTGGAAAAACAGTATTTGTGCCTCCAAAACAGAAGAATCAAAAGTGGCATAAAAACTCAAGGATCAATCAAAGTACTGCATTTAGAAAACCATCAAAATCTGTCATTTGCAACTATTGTATGGAAAAGGGGCACACATCATACAAATGCTATGTTAGGAGATTCTATGTGCCAAATGGAGATTGCATTTGGATTCCAAAAAGAAAGAAAAATGCTAACCCCTATGGACCTAACCTGAATTGGTTACCTTCCCTTGCATATTGATTTGATTTTTGTAGGTATGTCTAAGAGCTAGATCCTCAACATGGTACCTTGACAGTGGATGCTCTAGACATATGACGGGAGACATGTCCATGGTTACAAACTTAACACTTAGAAATGGAGGATATGTCACCTATGAGGATAATAATAAAGGTAAGATTATTGGAGAAGGAAACATTGGAGATAGCTTCAAAACAAAGGTCAAGAATGTTCTTTATGTTGAAGGTTTGAAGCATAATCTTTTGAGCATAAGTCAGTTGTGTGACAAAGGATTTAAAGTCACTTTCAATAAAGACTGCTACATGATTTGTGATGGAAAAAGTAATGAAGTTCTTCATATAGGTAAAAGGAAAGGTAACATATACATACTTTCAATTGATCATGCATTCTTCCACACACTTCTTGTCTTGTAAGCAAGATTGATGAATCTTGGCTATGGCATAGAAGGGCTAGTAACATAAACATGCACCACATAAACAAGCTTATAAGAAAAGATTTAGTAATTGGGTTGCCCAAACTCAAGTTTGAGAAGGACAAACTTTGTGATGCTTGTCAAAAGGGGAAACAAACTAAGAACTCTTTTCAAAGTAAAAACATTGTTTCCACCTTTAGACCACTTGAAGTACTGCACATTGATTTGTTTGGTCCTTCTAGAACAATGAGTTTAGGTGGCAATTATTATGGGTTTGTTATTGTGGATGATTACTCTAGATTCACTTTGACTCTGTTTTTGAAATCCAAAAGTGATGCTTTCCTTGCATTTAGAAAAATGGCTAAGCTTGCTCAAAATGAAAAAGGTAGAAAAATTATCTCTATAAGAAGTGATCATGGTGGTGAATTCCAAAATGAACATTTTGAAAATTTCTGTGAAGAGAATGGGATTAACCACAATTCTTTAGCTCCAAGAACATCCTAACAAAATGGTGTTGTGGAGAGGAAAAACAGATCTCTTGAGGAAGGAGCAAGAACACTTCTTAATGAGACAAATTTGCCTAAGTATTTTAGGGTTGATGTTGTAAGTACAATATGCTACACTTTGAATAGATTACTTATAAGGCCTATTTTAAAGAAAACTCCTTATGAGCTATACAAAGGTAGAAAACCCAACATTTCTCATTTGAGAGTTTTTGGATGCAAGTGCTTTGTATTAAACAATGGGAAAGAATCACTTGAAAAATTTGATGCTAAGGCTGATGAAGCAATTTTCCTTGGATATTCATTACATAGTAAGGCTTATAGAGTATTCAATAAGAGAACTATCTGCATGGAAGAATCTGTACATGTAGTTTGTGATGAGTCTAATCCCTTTAAGGAGGACAAGAAGTGTGATGTAGATGCAAGCCCAATGGAAGAAGTTATTCAGCTAGATGATTCCTTAACTAAACAAGAAGAACCAAGTGATTAAGCAAAACCATCAACCCCTATTCAAGTGCCTAAAGATTGGAGAACAACAAGAGACTTATCACTTGACAACATCATAAGTGAAGTTTCAAAGGGAGTATCTACTAGATCTTCATTAAGAAACCTATGTTGTAATATGGCTTTTGTTTCTCAAATTGAACCTAAGAATATTGATTAAGCCTTGAATGATGAACATTGGATGCATGCCATGCATGATGAGTTAAATCAGTTTAAGAGAAATGAAGTTTGGGAACTTGTTCCTAGACCATGAAAATAAAAGGAATACTTCAATACAACCAATAGGGGGGTGAATTGGTTGAACCTTGGTATTTAAAAATTTAATATCAGAGTTTCCACATGATCTTTATCATAAAAAACTTTTCAAAATCAATAATCTTTATATTCAATCAAATTCTTTTGTCAAGGAAATCAATAGACAAATGAAAACTTTCTGTGCAAAGAATATGATTCACAAATTAAAGCAATATTGAGCTGATGAGAAGAGAATAAAGATCAGCCACAATTTATACTGGTTCACTTCAAAAACTATGAAGCTACATCCAGTTTCTTCTACTCAACTCTAGAATGGAGTTCCACTATTGCAAATATATGTTCTTACCAGTTATTACAAAGCCTCTCTTTATCAACCCTAGATAAAGTTCAGAAATCTAAAACACTATTAGATTCTTAGAGACAACCCACTGAGAACACTACTCAGCAAACCCGAGAAACTCTATCTCTAGATAACAAGCAAGAAACCCATTTACAATAGATAAATTATTACAGAAATTAAAAACAAATTTACAACTTCAAAGACTAAGGAAAGAAGTCACCTGATGATCCAATGAACAATATGCATATGAATGATTCACCAGGTTGAAGAAAGAATCACAGACTTAGAACATCTCTTTCCTCAAGCTTTGAAAACAAATCTTGCTTCACACAATCAATCAATAACCCATATGAATTTTGG
>PYAF01001723.1:4756-21255 GCA_007407185.1 Glycine tomentella | reverse complement strand
ATACCCAATGCATATCTTGGCTTAGAAGCTTTCTGGCTTAATCGATTACCAGAGATTGTAATCGATTACATAGTTCAAACTCGTTTTATATACCTTTCTGGTATAATCGATTACCAAAGGAAGTAATCAATTACACAGTGCTTTCTTTATTGAACATCCTTTTGGTGTAATCGATTACTCAGTGTAATAATCGATTATTTTGATTGAAAACCATACCCAGAATTTTTAAGAACACATTAATCGATTACAAGCTTGATTTAATCGATTATATAAGTAAAATAATCGATTACAGGAGCGTATTTAATCGATTACCAACGATTACTAAAGTTTGTTATAAATAGAACCTTGGCTCAGCTGTTTTTCTAACTTGACCAATTCGTATTACTGAGCATTCAAAGGCTTTTCAAACACTCTTTAGGGGTTCTCTGGGTTCATAAGGTTCTTGCTTTCACAATACATTCATGAGTTGTTAGATTGATGTAAAAGTAAGAAGGTTCTTTCAAAGTTTTAAGGAAGTATTGTTCTTAATCTGTTTTCTACATACAACTTGATTTAATCATTCATATGTACATCATTCATTGGATCATCAGGTGACTTCTTTCCTTAAACTTTGCTGTTGTATCTCTGTAATTCAAATTTTGTAAAGATTGGCTTATTGTAAATGGGTTTCTTGCATGATAACTAGAGATAGGGTTTCTCTAGGAGATGCTGAGTAGTGTTCTCAGTGGGGTTAGTCTCTAAGGATCTAATAGTGTTTTAGATCTATGAACTTTATCTAGGGTTGATAAAGAGAGGCTTGTAATATCTTGTAAGAATATTATTTGCAATAGTGGAACTCCATTCTAGTGTTGAGTGGAAGAACTGGATGTAGCTTCATAGTGTTTGAAGTGAACCAGTATAAAATTGTGGTTGATCTTTATTCTAATCTCTTCATCTCCTAATTGCTTTGATTTGTGAATCAAATTATTTGCTCAAAAAAATTTCAATTGTCTATTGATTTTCTTGACAGAGGAATTTGATTGAATATAAGATTGGTGATTTCAAAACAATTTTAAAGTGATAAAGATCCTGTGGAAACTCTTATTTGAAAATTTTAATTTACCAAGGTTCAACCAATTCACCCCCCCTCTTGGTTGTATTGAAATGTTCCTATCTTTTTCACTATTTTGACTATTGGTACCAATTAATAAGAGTCTTAAAAAAATCATGCATTTTTAAGAATGTTGTCATATGTTTTATTTGCTTAAATTATGTTTATCATAAACTTACCCTGTATTTTTGTGTATGTGGCTGACACCTACTATGACCCCGATTTGATTTGGGTGAGTAGATGAATAGTGAAGAAGGATTGACAGATTATTCTGATGAAAGGCTGTATTGAAGATGTTTGATTAAAGATGTTTTGTATGATGAAATATTTGAGTTGTTTGTAATATGAATTAGAACAAATATCAGACTGTATTGTACTTTATATTATACTGAACCTTTAAATATTAATTAGTGACGAAATTTATTTGAAATTAATCATTAGTAAACTTTAGTTTGCTATTTTATCTATAAAAGGAAAAGTATTTTTCATTAAAAATCAATACAACCTAAAAAGGAATTTGAGGCGTTACAATAGTGGTATCGGAGCATGTTTGTTTCTTAGGACTGTGTGTTATGTGGTTTATGTGCTTTTCTGTGTTTCTTATATTCTGTTATGATTTGTGAGTTATGAAATGTTTTCTATAATATAGGAATAAGAATTTTATAGTACTAATTTGTGGCGACTGTTTAGGGAAGATGAATACCATGAATAAAACTTTCGTTATGATTGATTACCAATTTCAAGAGGAAACATCGAAAGAAAATAGAACTACAACGTTTTTTATTACAAAGATGTACAGAGCTAATTCGGACCAAAATGAACCGCCTATTACCAAAGAGGAACATGAGACTGCAATTATACCATGGACCAATGATAGAAGAATCTTTTGCCAAATAGACTATTATATTTACTATGGAACTGAAAAACCATTCAATACCCCAGCAAATCGTGTACAACGATATTATCATGTAGAAGAAGTTGGACAGAACTTCTAAAAAATAAATGAAATGATGTACTAGTAGAAATAGAAAATAGTGTGTGAAGTATATGAAAATAACCCCTAGTAGTAGTTAGGAGTAGTTGTGAGTTATAAATGATGTAGAAATAACTTTTTAAGGCGTAGTTGTAGAAGTAATATAAAATCTTGTAACTTTATATATATATATATATATATATATATGAATATATATTAGTATATAAAATGTCTGTAAATGTGTTTTTATTTATTTCTCACCCATTAACTTAAAATGTTTTAGTAAAAAGAAATGGCGGGAAGGAACGACCGTGCTATAGCCAATGCTCTCCAAGCCTTAGCTCAGGCTCTAGGGAATCAAAATAGAGGAGGAACTGTGAGAGCTAATGAGTATCAAGGGTTAGATCTTTTTCAGCGAAACAATCCCCTTACTTACAAAAAAGGATACAACCCTGATGGTGCTCAAAATTGGATACGAGAGATTGAGAAAATCTTTCGAGTTATGGCATGTCCGGAGGAGCAGAAGGTTATTTTTGGTACTCACACTTTAGTAGAAGAAGTTGAGTATTGTGGGAAAACACTCGTCAATGCTTAGAGGTTGAAGGCCGAGTTGTGACCTGGGAAATCTTTAAAAAGGTATTTCTAGAAAAATATTTTCCTGAGGATATTAGAAATAAAAAAGAAATGGAATTTTTAGAACTTAAACAAGGAAATATGACTGTAGCAAAATATGCAATCAAATTTGAAGAGCTAGTTAGGTATTTTCCTCATTATCAAGGTATGGAAGGTGAGAGTTCAAAATATGTCAAGTTCTTAAATGGATTAAGGCCTCAGATTAAGCAAGCTATGAATTACCAAGGAGTGCGTCAATTTTCTCATCTAGTAAACATGTGCAGAATTTATGATGAAGATTTTCGGGCTAGAGTATCTCATTATAAAAGTATTGGATCCATTAGAAACAAAATGAAGAATTATCAAAACCAAGGCAAACCTTATAAACGTCCAAATATTCCTAATCCTAGAAACCTATTCAATAAAGCTCCTTCATCTTTTCCTGTGAGATGTTTCAAATGTGGAAAACCTGGACATATTGCTTCCACATGTCCAGATGAAGATCCTCTGTGTTTTATGTGCAACAAAAAGGGGCATATTTCAACAAATTGTCCTCTGAATAAAAGAAAGAAGGAAGAAGGAAGCCAAAGCCTTCCCCCAGAAAAACCAAAAGCTACAGGAAGAGTATTTACTCTTAGTGGGGCTGAGACTTCTAAATCCAAAGATTTGATCCAAGGTAAGTGTTTTATAAATAAAATTCCTTTAGACATATTATTTGACTCAGGAGCTACTCATTCTTTCATATCATATACATGTGTCCATAATATAAACCTTTCAGTGTCTCCTTTAAATCTAAACTTAATAGTAACCACTCCAACTAGTGAATCAGTTGTCACATCTGAGAGTTGTCTGAATTGCCAAGTAGAAATTGATGACAAAACATTTTCTGTTAACTTGATCTGTTTACCTTTGCAACAAATTGATGTTATAATTGGTATGGACTGGTTATCATCCAATCATGTCTTGTTAAATTGTTTTGATAAAACCATAACCTTTGGAAGTCCTCAAGTGAGTAAGGATGTACAGATTGTTTCTCCTAGCAAAGTCCTTAGAACAATTAAAAAGAATGATGCTCAAGTATACATGATCATATCTCACTCTAAATCTAAAACTGAATCTGATGAAAAAGAATTACCTGTAGTAAAAGAATGTCCTGAAGTATTCCAAGAAGTAAGTAGTCTACCTCTTGAAAGGGAAGTCGAATTTTCTATGGATTTGATTCCTGGAACTGGACCTATTTCTATAGCACCCTATAGAATGTCTCCTGCAGAAGTAGCTGAAGTGCAAAAGCAAATAGAAGAATTGTTGAGTAAGCAATTTGTGAGACCTAGTGTATCACCTTGGGGAGCTCCTGTGTTATTAGTAAAAAAGAAAGATGGTTCCATGAGAATGTGTGTGGACTATCGTCAACTAAATAAAGTGACAATTAAGAATAAATATCCTTTGCCTAGGATAGATAATCTTATGGATCAATTGGTGGGAGCCTGTGTTTTTAGCAAAATTGACCTTAGATCAGGGTATCATCAGATCCGAGTAAAATCTGAAGATATTCCCAAAACTGCTTTTAGTACTCGTTATGGTCATTACGAGTATTTAGTTATGCCTTTTGGTGTGACCAATGCTCCGACTGTGTTTATGGATTACATGAATAGAATTTTTCATCCTTATCTTGACAAATTTGTAGTAGTATTCATTGATGATATCTTAGTATACTTTAAAACTACAGAAGAGCATGCCGAACATTTGAAAATTATTTTGCAAACTTTAAAAGATCGGCAACTTTATGCTAAGATGTCTAAGTGTGACTTTTGGTTAGAAAAAGTAAATTTCTTAGGTCATGAAATATCTAGAGGAGGAATTTCAGTTGATTCTTCTAAAGTAAAAGTTGTACTTGAATGGGAACGACCTAAGTCAGTTACAGAAATCAGAAGTTTCTTAGGATTAGCAGGGTATTATAGAAGATTCATTAAGGATTTTTCTAAAATAGCTTTACCATTGACCACATTGACTAGGAAAGGTCAAGCTTTTGTATGGAATACACAGTGTGAGGAAAGCTTTCAAACTCTCAAGAATAAGTTGACTACAGCATCTGTGTTAGTCTTACCAGATTTAGAAAAACCTTTTGTAGTGTACTGTGATGCATCCAAAATGGGTTTAGGAGGAGTTCTAATGCAAGATGGAAAGGTAGTAGCCTATGCTATGCATCTAGGCAATTGAAAATCCATGAGATAAATTACCCTACTCATGATTTAGAATTAGCAGCTGTGGTGTTTGCATTGAAAATTTGGAGACATTATTTATATGGCTCACATTTTGAGGTTTTTAGTGATCATAAGAGTCTGAAATATTTGTTTAGCCAAAAGGAATTAAATATGAGACAAAGGAGATGGATGGAATTCTTGAAAGATTATGACTTTGAATTTAATTATCTTCTTGGAAAAGCCAATGTTGTGGCAGATGCCTTGAGTAGGAAATCTTTGATGATATCTGCACTAATGATTAGGGAAATGGATTTGTTAAAACAATTTAGAGATCTAAGTTTGCTGTATGAAACTACGCCGGTAAGCGTAAAATTGGGAACTTTGCAAGTTTCTAATGAGTTTCTAAAGGAAATAGGAAGTAAACAAAGATCTGATCCTTTCCTAAAAATCATATTGGAAAATGTATCCAATGGAGGGCATAGTGAATTTAAAATAAGACCAGATGGCATATTAAGATTACAAGGAAGAATTTGTGTGCCTAATGAACCTGAACTTAAGAGAATAATTTTAGAAGAGGGACACAAAAGTAAATTGAGTATTCATCCAGAGCCACTAAAATGTATCAAGATTTAAAAATTTTATTCTGGTGGCCAAAAATGAAAAAGGAAATAAGTGAATATGTGTATTCTTGTTTAGTTTGTCAGAAATCTAAGATAGAACATCAAAAACCTTCTGGCATGTTACAATCTCTAGAGATACCTCAATGGAAATGGGATAACATATCCATAGATTTTGTTACCGCTTTACCTAAGAGTCCTAAAGGTTTTGATTCCATATGGGTTATAGTAGATCGATTAACTAAATCTGCTCATTTTATTCCCATTAACATTAGGTATTCTTTAGAAAAATTGACAAGTTTGTACATAAGTGAGATTGTGAAATTACATGGAGTTCCTTCTAGTATTGTGTCTGATAGAGATCCCAAGTTTACATTTAGATTTTGGGAAAGTTTACATAAGGCTCTGGGAACCAAATTGAAATTAAGTTCAGCTTATCATCCACAAACTGATGGACAAACTGAACGAACAATTCAATCTTTAGAAGACTTGTTGAGAGCTTGTGTTTTAGAACACAAAGGAAACTGGGAAGATTTTCTGCCTTTGATAGAATTTACCTACAACAATAGTTTTCATTCCTCTATTGGTATGACACCATATGAGGCTTTGTATGGTAGAAAGTGCAGAACTCCTCTGTGTTGGATGGAGTCAGGAGAAAATTTAATTATAGGCCCAGAAATTATACAGCAGACTACAGACAAAATTAGAATAATTCAAGAAAAGATGAAAGCTTCTCAAAGCAGGCAAAAAAGTTATCATGATCAGAGAAGAAAAGATTTAGAATTTGCTGTGGGAGATCATGTATTCTTAAGAGTAAATCCTTGGACTGGAGTTGGGAGAGCTCTGAAATCCCGAAAGCTTACACAATGTTTTGTCGGGCCTTTCCAGATCATTAAAAGAGTTAGACTAGTAGCTTACCAAATTGCCTTACCCCCAAAACTTTCAAATCTACATGATGTCTTTCACGTATCTCAAATACGTAAGTATATTCATGATCCTTCACATGTGATTGAGTTAGATGATGTACAAATAAAGGATAATTTAACTTATGAAACATTACCGGTAAGAATTGAGGATAGAAGGATCAAAGCTCTAAGAGGAAAAGAAATTCCTTTAGTAAAGGTGATATGGGGAAACAGTGCAAATGGTGATGCTACTTGGGAATTGGAAAGTGATATGCGGAAGAGTTATCCGACCCTTTTTGAATCAGGTAAATTTCGAGGACGAAATTTTTTTGTAGAGGGGGAGAATTGTAACACCCTAATATTTCAATAACTATATTTGTGAATCATTTTTGTGAAATTATTGATGTGAATGTTAAATTAGGTGAATATTATACTTGAATGATCTATATTATTTATATGAAATACTAATTATAGGTATTATAAAAAATAGTTAAGGGAAATGACCATACTACCCTTCCCTTAAATAAGAAATGACAGATATGTCCTTAAGGTGAAAAAGACGATAACACCCCTGGATATTTTTAAAATTACAAAAATGCCCCTAGATATTTTAGTGAGATATTTTATGATGGAAATTATATAAATGCCCTTGGATATTTTGGAAAAGACAAGAATATCCTTAGGTATTTTGACTAGATATTTTAGGAGGGGAAATGACAAAAATGCCCCTAGAATGAATGATGAATTTACCATAATACCCTTCAGGCCAGAAATGACTAGATATCCTTAGAGATTTTGTGAGAACCTGATGGAATTACAGAATACTCTTAGACAGCAGATTATCAAAATACTTTGTGATAGAAAACCATAGAATAACATTTCTATGAATTTTATAAGATAGTGACTTTGGAACTTTATTCAGAAGAATTCAAGTATCAGAAAAATATAGAAAAATGATAGATGAAATCTATGGAATTTTCTCTTAATTATAGAATGAATAAACTTATTTTATAAAATAGTTTAGTAATTTTGATAATCAAAAGTAAAGTGAACCAATTAGAATTAAGATAAAGGTAGTTCTGTAAGAAAAATCTATATAGCACTCTGTATAGATTACTTGTGAGTAATTTTTACTAGAATTGAAGTCAGTGTCTGGAAAACTCTAGAATGCTATTATTCAATATTATCTTTAGGTAAAAGAGTTCAAATCAAACTTGACTTTCTTTTAAGAAATGCCATGTACAAAGTAAAAATGAAACTAGAATATTTTTCTTTATTTAAAAGATAACATAATATGTAAAGAATGAAAGAAAAGCATAAATTTTCCCTTGACCAAGCTACTCCATGTGAAATACAAGAAGAGTAGAGAAGATTCATGAACTTGGACAAGTGTAAGGACACTTAGAAAGTGAAGGCCACTTGGAAAGGCAAGTCATTATGGCTTAAGAGATTTTTTCTATAAAGTGAAAGGGTAATAATGAATCTAGTTGAAACCTAAAGGAATAAGCATAAACTAAGTTAGAATTTAATGAAACAAGGAGAAACCAAGCTAGAATGAAAGTAAATTAGTTCGAAGGGAAAATATGTCCTTGAATAATTAATTATTTTCTAAGTGCTATATAAAGGGGGTGGTGAGGACCTTGCTTGAAAATCACTTTCAAGACATTCTCCCCACTAAACTTCATGTGAAATACCACTTCCTCATCCCTTTCATCCTTTCATTTTCAAAAGCCTAAATCAAATAGAAAAGACCCCACCATCATAGAAAGAATCACGTGTATAAGAGCTAGCTAGGAGGAAGAATTTGACAAGCTTTATAGGAAGATACAAGGTACGTATGGGGAAGTTTTATGGTAAAGATAATTTAAGTATTACTTGTGTTTGAATAAGTATGTATGGGGAAGCTTTATGATAAAGATAGTTTAAGTGTTGTTTTGTGTGAATAAGTGTTTGAATATTCATGTGTTGTTGAGTGTTTCCATGAAGTTCATATGTTGCTAAAAGTTTCTATGAATTTCTCTAAGTTCCATGTGTTGCTGAGTGTTTCTATAAATTTCCATGAAGTTCATGTGTTGTTGAGTATTCTTATAAATATCTATGCTTGAGTAATATGCTGAGATTCAGTACATGAATATAAAGTTGAGTTCTATAATTTATATTGAGTTTCTGAGTAAAATAAATATGAGTTGTTATGAAATAAGTGAAACAGTTTTATATGTTCTTAAGAGTTGCCTCACAGAGGAGGTGTATATAAGAATTACCTCAGAGAGAAGGTATAAGAGTTGCCTCAAGAGGAGGTGTGTCAGATAGCTGCAGGAACTGAGTTCGAGCGTTCAGATAAGAGAGGTATGAGCTGGGGGGTACTTGGCAGTGGGGAAATCACACCACCCATGATGATCACATGAGGATGGGTGAGAATCCTATTGCAACATTGTGGGACCCTGACTGATCGTTTCAGTTCTGTGCCACAAAGATGGGGCTATCTTGACTGTTGGTACCAATTAATAAAAGTCTAAAAGAAATCATGCATTTTTAAGAATGTTGTCATATGTTTTATTTGCTTAAATTATGTTTATCATAAACTTACCCTGTATTTTTGTGTCTGTGGCTGACACCTACTATGACTCCGATTTGATTTGGGAGAGTAGATGAACAGTGAAGAAGGATTAGCAGATTGTTCTTATGAAAGACTGTATTGAAGATGTCTGATTAAAGATGTTTTGTATGATGAAATATTTGAGTTGTTTGTAATATGAATTAGAACAAATATCGGACTGTATTGTACTTTATATTATACTGAACCTTTAAATATTAATTAGTGACGAAATTTATTTGAAATTAATCATTTGTAAACTTTAGTTTACTATTTTATCTATAAAAGGAGAAGTATTTTTCATTAAAAATCAATACAACCTAAAAAGGAATTTGAGGCGTTACATACACCTACACCTCTTTACATAATTGCACTAAAAAGCCTTTTTATTGTTTCTACTTTTTCTTCTAACAAGTGCTAAATTTAATTGGAATTAAATTGAGATTGAGACATTAAAATCCAGCCCTTGTTATCATTGAGTTGGTGCGCTTCTTCTTGCCTGTCCAAGTTAGCCTTGATGTGGTCTTGAAGTGCTTGGTTTCTAGCTCTGGTCATAGGTCATTTGAAACTCACCAAAGGCAGTGCTTCAACCTCTCCTTCTAGACCTTTAGCTTGCAATGGACCTCCATCACTTAATCACTTTGAACTTCATAGTCTATTAAATTTACTGTTAAATAATTGTATTATTACACAAGTCTATGTGGGGACGACTTTACTTATCATTATTGTTACTTGAGTAATTTGATCCTCTTGCCAAAATCCCAGCAACAACTTGGATGAAAGATGGAAGGCCTTTGTTATGTTTGGACAGAAAAAAATGGCTAAAGACTTAACTCAATTTATATATATATATATATATATATATATATATATATATATTAAGATCTCCTTTCAGTTTTACTCTTGTTAAGCAGACTCTCAAGTCATGTTTCCCTCCCATTTTCCCATCTCTAATTCCTAACAATTATGATTAAATTCTAAACAAGCTCCTAGATTGAAATATCAGCTGGAGAAAAATAATTTAATCATTTTATTTTATTTTAACTATGACCATGATCTTAAATGTACAAAAAGAAATCCATAATGCCTTCTAATAAACGTAGTTTAAAAGAAAACAATACCATATTTTTTTTCCATCCATTTAGACCAAATGATTGGAGACTTGATTTTGAAGATAAAGGGTTTGGTTTTCATGAATATATAGCATTGGAAGTTTCTTAGAGAGTAAAATCCATGATCTAACACTTGATTCAATACATTATATGTATAAAAAAATTGATATAATACTATGAAGAATTGGATTATCCAATAAAAATAAATATCCAATTCCCTACTGTTTATATGTATAATAGAAACAACATAACTATTAAAGAGTGGGTGTTTGTAAAATTGATTTTGGTTAAAATTGAGTTTAAAGTAAAACAATTTATATTTGAATATTTTATTATAAAAATAAGTTAGTAGTAAAACTTAATAAAATATTTTTTTTATTCAAAGCAAAAATTACCTAAAGTTATTTCAACTCAAAATTCACCTACAAGGTTGACGCAGTGGTGTAAGGTCATGCTGCGTTCACATGTATGGGAACTATGTATTTAGAGGGAGAACCCATGCTCATTTTCAACTTTGTGCAAAACACCCTTGGTCCAACGATAGTCATGCATCGCGAGCTGAATTAGTCTCTAACCTAGTGAATTATACTAAACATCATAATTTTAACATAATTTTAAATGAAATAATATCAAACCTCCATTTCTTTTAGCTCAACATGTCAAACTAAATTAAAATATCTATACCAGAGTCTACAGTGGACTACTTTGAAAGTGGAACATTATAGACCATTATTACACACCTTTAGATTAATAAAGTTTTACAATTTTAATACACACCATCCTTAGTGCTTGTGGATTCAGATTCGAGAAGAAATAGAGAAAGGGTCGAGGGGGGGTGAGAGGAGAGTGACGTCTGGTGGAGAGCGGCATAGTCGCCATCGAAGGCTATGGAAGGGATGAAAAGTACAAAGAAAAGGAAAATATGAGAAGTGTTAGGGAGGGAAGGTGTATAAAACTGTGCACCTTGATTAATCTGAGGGTGATTGATAATGGACTATAATGGACCACCTTATAGGTGGTCCATGGAAGCAATGGCCCCAAACATATAGTTACCTAAACAACATCACAACCCCCCATACACATTAACATAATCATTGCGGAAATAGGTTGAAACCTTCTTTATCCATTTTTTCTTGAGGCTCAAACAAGTGTGTGACAATTGATCCCACCCATACCAATCCCAACCATCACACTTGTGAGACTCAAGATAATGGGGCTATTGCTTTTCTTTTGTTGCATCCATGCATTGCCCTCATGAGAGTGGCCATGTAGTGGTACTTTATTGGTTCCTCCAACATCACGTTGTTTGCTACCATTAAAATCTACACGTTCCCTATGTCTGACCCTAATTCCTCTTTCACTTCTCTCACCATGCATTCCTCGAAACACGTCCCTGAAATGTTTTTTTTTTGTTTTTTTTTATTTTTTATGTTTAACTTTGCTGGATTTTATTTAGAAGAAACAGAAGATACATCTTCTAGAATGATTTGGTTCAATTGCATTGGAACCTCCTTAATCTAGCAAAATTCAAGAGAGGTGAAAGTTATGTATACTAGACTATGAGCAGCCTTATTACCATCTTTTTTTTGTGAAACACAAGCTTTTCCTAGAATTATTACCTAACATCTTTTTGTAGTCATCTACTAGGTCATGGAAATGGTGTCTTCCTCTTGAATCTCTCACCTTGCAATATTGGAACAAATGCAGACAATTAAGCTTATACACGACTTCAAAAAAATCCAATTCATCAAATTTGATAATGGCCCAACGAATCGCATATGCTTTTGCCTCACAAATTGTCAGCTCCACATTTGAAAAATTGGTTGTTGCAGCCATCAATTTCCCTCAGTCATCCCTTACAATCAATCTCATTCCAACAACAACACCCTTTCTAATAGAAGCATCAAAATTGGCTTTGTTCATGCTTGCACAGGGGGCCTTCCAAATAACTAGAGTCTCAGGCACATCAATACTCCCACAGGATGCTTTCTCCTTCTCCTTTACATATTAAAGCAGACTTTGCATCTTTTCAAGGATCTACATACACTCCAGCCTCCTATTTTGGAACACTAATTGGTTCCTAGCAAACCATATTACCCAAATAGACTCATGGTTTTTACGTCCTCCTCAGCGCTTCTGATTTAACTTCCGAACCACTCTTGAAAATCAGTACATCTTTCCACATCAATACACAACCCTAAAGGAGAAGAAAACGAGAAGGTTTACACCTCTATGTAGGACACCAAGGTGTGCATCACAAATTCCTCCTCAAGACCGAACACAATGGATCCACCATAATATGTTTTTTCACAAGATTCTAATTCATTGAAAAAATGTTTAAGCATGCCCTCCAAGCTAAGCTTTTTCCCTTTGGTGCAACATTACCATCCCAGATTATTTTCCATTTGTCATCTATTTCGCTTAATGTGGACTCTACAACATTATACTTCTTCCTTGTCACATGGTAGCCAAACTTTACATCGTGGATGTCATTACTCGTGTATTTCCTGTAAAGCTAATATTCCTCTTGATGCATTGTAAGGACCCTCATTCTAGCACGGTTGGGGCCAGATCCCACGCTGACAGCGCCAGGGATATTTGAAAGACAACCCTGTTAGGGTTGTGGCGCGGATAGCGCCAGGGATGGCGCTGATGGCGCCAGACCCACTAGAATTCCACGTCAAGGGCGCCAGGTTGGCGCTGGGAGCGCCAGGTTCTCTGGAGGTTGATGCCTGGGGCGTCAATCTGGCGCGAGGGGTGCCAGGTGTTTTCCAGCCCACGCGAGTCGCGCCATGGCTGGCACGGGTGGCGCGGGAAGTGGTCTAGAAAACCATGTTTCATTAGTTTTCCACGCGGTCAGCGCCAGGTGTGGCGCGGACGGCGCCATAGGCCAGGGGAGGTTGGCATTGACAGCGCCAGTGTGGCGCGGGTGGCGCCACAGGTTCTGGAAGGTGGCGCTGGGGGCGTGGGAGTGGCGCTGATGGCGCCACATACATCGCCATGGTGGCGCGGCTGGCGCCGGAGGTGGCGCGATCCGTGCCAGACCTCGGGCAGGCCCAGTATTAAAGGGCAAATCGCGTTTTCTGAAGAAGAAAACCAATTCTTCTTCTTCCCCACGCCCAAACCTCCATTGAAGGTGAACCCAAGCTTCCAAGGACCTTAGTTTATGACCTAAACACCTCCCAATGACCTATAAGCTTGAGAGAATCACCTAGAAAGCTTGAATCCTTCATCCTTTCTCTTAAAAACCCCTTGTGAGTGAGAATTCCTTTCTGAAGGAAAAGCTCTGAAACTTGAGTCTGGCTGAGACCCAAGGCTTGGAACGGACAACAGAGCTCAAGGAAGCTGTCCTGCAGCCTTTCTGGTTGCCACTGAGGTAAGAAACTCAAGTTTCCTCGGTTATTTTAGGATTTGGGGTTTTCTGTGAATAGTGACCCATATGAGCTGGGCTAGAATTAGCCCAGGGTCCTGTAGAGAAACTTGTTCAGAGCATTGTAGTGATGAAGGATTAGCTTTCAGTTTTTGATTTGGTAAACTTTGAATCTTGGTTCTGTGATATGCATGTGTGGTTGTGGAATAAGTCACTTGTTCTTCTCTAGACATGCATGAGCCTTGATGGAATTTGTGTTGAGCCTGAGAGGCTAGTGGAACGGTGCCTTGATTGAAGTTTAGACCATTCCAAGAATAATTGAATTATGAGGCTGGATTGAACTTATGCTCAGATATGTGTTTGCATTGGGTCTGGGGTGACTCAGATGCTTGGTATTCAGCCTTGAGAGACCTTGTATGGTCTGTGAGAAGCCTAGTGTAGGCTGGCTATATTGAACCCTAGGATAGGGGAATTCTGATATGCTATGTTCTGTGATTGAATGTTGGTTGAATTGAGCTTGATATGAATCCATATGCCTTGATTAGGGCTTGACACTGAGGATGTCAGTGGCGGGAGCCACAGAGCAGGGACAGGATCGCAGAGTGAGACCTTGCCAGGTAAGTTCAGTATCCCTGGGGATGCTTTTCCATCTTGTGTTCCACACCACACATTCCGGGGGAGTGGTGGTCATTTCATGATGCATGCATTGGTAGTTGCATCCTCATAATGATATACGTGTGCATCTATGCTTGTGATTCGGTGCTTTGATTGTGATATATCTATTGGCCAATAGATAGATATGGACCTCCCTAGGAGATGATGGTTTCCTCCTAGTATGGTTGGCTCATGGTCGAGGTAGCTCCCAGGGAATTGGTTCCCACAGACCATGGGGATAGAAGTTAAGGTAGCTTCTTCTATTCTCGGAGGTACCATATATGTGCATCCATGCGAAGGGTTAGCACCCAATGGGATGGCACAGGTGTGAGTTTCCGGTCTCACATTGAGATAGGCGTTGAGGTAGCTCCGCCATGTTTGCTGAGATAGGCGTTGAGGTAGCTCTGCCATGTTTGCTGAGATATGCGTTGAGGTAGCTCCACCATGTTTGCTGAGATAGGCGTTGAGGTAACTCCGCCATGTTTGGATGTTTAATATATTGTTATGAGGGCCAGAGGGCCAGGTCAGTGGGCCATTTGCTTGTGATTGCCTGATGTATGGGTTATGAAAAGTGGGCCAGGGTGGAGGAGATTCCTCCATGGACCCTGAGCTTACTGAGATGTGTATCTCACCCCGTGTGGGGATTTATGATTTCAGGTGACTCTTCTGGCAAAGGAGAGCAGTCTCGGGGCAGGAGGCCCCAGTAGAGACTTGGGCTGCTTGACTGAGGAGCAGCAGGGAGAGCTGAAGGCTCAGTTTTGTTTTGATTATGTTTTGTACCCTTGTGAAGGGATGGTGTGTGTACACCTGAGTTGTTTGGTTCTGTACACCCTCGGTGAGGGCTGATATTCTTTTGTATCACCACGCTGTGGTGTGGACTGTGATGTATATTTATGTACAGAACTCATGATGATATGTATATGATGTTCCTTCTGAGTATAATTGTTGTATATTTGACTATCTGCCTAGAGGTTCAAGTTATCTGTCTATATGTGTATGATATGCGAAACTGGATCAACAGGGGTGTGAAAAATATGTCTTGTGTGTGTGAATTCTATGTGATATGTTTATTCCATACATAATGAATCAAGAAAGACGATTCTATGCTTCCGCTACATTTTAAAATGATGTTTTAAGCGCTAACTTGACATTATTAATGATAACGCACTGGAGGCCTACGGGGTGTTACATGCATCTTTAGAGAAATTGCTTTGATAGCTTCTAATGTGCCTTAAGAAAACATTGAAGATATTAGATCCAGGTTCTACGCTCCAAGTTTGTCTCCAAACAAATCATGAGCTACTATATCCTTTTCTATCTACATACAATCAAAGGCTGGAATGCGGGATCCGGGTAAGAGAGGAACCCATCTTGCTTTGATGCATTAAGATTATGCTCGTTCCTATTCTCCACACCCCACCTTCCTCAATGACCTACCTAGCCTCCATAAAACTAGACCACATAGGACTTGGCCTACATCCCTTCTTTACTTTCTAGAAAGATCTGTTGCGAAAATATCTTACTTTAAGGACCCTTTCCATTAGTAAAAATTCATTGACCATCCTCCAACAGTGTTTCGCCAAAAGTGTTATGTTGAAACACTTGACAAAATGGAAACCAAGGACCCCTTCCTTCTTATGTTGTGACAGTCTTTTCCAACTCATCTAATGGATTTTCCTCCCATTTACGTCACCACTCCAAAAAAAGTAAGCAATCATTCCTTATATGTCATTGAAAATGTTCTGGGGAAGTAAGAAGTAATTCATCACATATGGGGGAATTGATTGGACTAAAGATTTGATCAGTACTTCTCTTCCAGCCTTTGACAAAGGTTTCTCCTTCCCCCTTTCAATTTCTTCCAAACTCTATCACGAACAAAGGAAAAACTTGGGACTCTGATCTTCCTACCAAGGTTGGAAGCCCCAAATAGCTATCATGAGTTTCCACTGCCTTACACATAATAGTTGTGTCAGCTCAATAAATTTGAAACTCAACACATTTCGGCTACAAGAAAGTTCCAACTTGTGGAAATTTATCCTTTGACAAGAGGCCTCCTCATAGAGCTTGAGAATTATAGATAAATGGTTTGCTTCTTCAGTGGTTCGTTTGCTGAAAATGATAATTTCATCTACAAAAAATAAATGAGTTATCATAAGGGTTGAAGGGGACACTTTGATGGACTCCTGAACTGATTCAAGTCCTGTTTGCCCCGATCTTCCTTGCAATGGAATCAATTCGTCAATTGAAAGAAAAACAGAGTATGAATGCTCTGTTTTGGAGACAGCTTTTTAGGTTTTGTGATTTAAGAAATGGATCAATGGAAAAGGATTAGAAACGGATTTGGATTGACACCATGGAATAGGAATTCCAAT
>PYAF01001722.1:581525-592807 GCA_007407185.1 Glycine tomentella | reverse complement strand
GTGGGGTTGCAGTCCTTGTTTTCTCCTTTAATTGCTCTTAATCTCCCCTGTTTTGTCCTGTAAACAATTGATTGATATTAAAATGCTTTATTTATCATAATATACTAAATATGCCTAATTATCATACTATTTCCTAACTATTTACTCTAAATATGACTTAAACTAATGCTATATTTAAGATGTGTTTGCAACACATCACCCAACTAAAGCACAACTGACCCCAAATAGTTACATGAGAATGCATTGAATTACACACAAGGCAACTAAATTGAGAGTGATCAACCACAACTCGTCATGCTATCAGTGGGTTCATAACCTAATTAGGAATTATACACAAGGTAACTAACTTGCTAAGAAAATAATTCTAACATAATTTTGTATCGAATATTCTTTTAGAGCATCATAACAGTCCTAAATTCAATTTGAAGGTAAATTTTAACATAATTCTAGAAGCACCAGTGTACAAATTACATATGAGAACCATGAAGCACTCCTGAAAACTGCAGTTTTATTTTGAAATAAAAGGTTTTCTTTCTTTTTCTTGTTATAAAGGTGTCAAAAGACGTTTGAACTTACAAATTCTGAATAAGTGAATATAAAACCAAATAAATTGTACAGAAGTCAGCCTCTCAATATCACTATATCCATTTCATAATTCACACTCCTGTTGCACCCTAGAACGTTGTTATACTCCATAATCGAACACAAGAAAGAATCCATAATACGCACTCGATCATATATATATATATATATATATATATCCTAATGTAATTGCTTAAGAATACAAAGCACATACATTCAAAACAAAACCCCATGGGTGAAAACTGAAAAGTATCAAAATACAGATTCCAAAAAAAAAGTATTATACTAAAATAAAATTCCAAAACTCAGAAACTACTGGAAAACAAAACTCAACGAAACCACAGCCAAGGTCCAAAAACAATGTGATGAAGAAGTTACCTTTTAAATGCTTACTTCTCAGCAACTAATTCTTTCAATGACAACACCAAAAGGTCCAAAAAAGAGCAGCAATCGTTCACTTTCAGCCACAACAACACATAGGCAAACAAAATATCAAAACAGAAACAGAGTTGGCTTCAAATCAAAAAACCAAAATGAAAAAGCTTTCATCATTGGGAGATAAAGGTGTTTACGGTGAGGGAAGATGGAGGGTGAACGTTCACGGCTGCATAGGGTCACGGCAAAGCAATAGTATAGGATCGTCGGTGTAACGACCAGCCTCGTCGCTACGATATCACTAACTCTTAATCGTGCAACTTCAATTTTAATATGAAAACTCCATTAATATGATTATGAAAATGATGGTAAATTTTTCGCGATAATACAATTATTATACACATGTTACGATTACATATTTAAACACATTATACATATACATTAAATTAGTACATGTCATCCACATATCAGAACTTCCTTTAGCTTTACGTGTATATACACCTGAAATTACATATCAACAAAAAGCCAAAGACTAACTAAGAGAGAGTTGATTAACAAAACACAACTCTTTCTCCAAAAAGGAATCCAACGTCATCACGTCGGCTTGGCGGTTCCAACAAAAAGAAGATCTCTATCCAATGTCACCTACTGCTGCTCATCTGCTCCCACGAACAAAAGTTCGCGATCATCACAGGTCCCAACCACATGGCACAACAAATGCAAGGGTGAGTTTATTATATAAAACCAACAAGCATCAGATAACAACAATTGGAAAGGAAACAACATTAACAATCACTATCATTACCACAAGTCCATCAGTCCAATACACACTCGACAAACTCATCATTCCATTACACATTCAACAAAACAATCACCCAATGCATTTCACAACTCAAACAGTCATGTTCAAAATGATGTATGCATCTGACTCATCGCTTAGCATGCAATGTGGTACCATCCTCATGGAAATAGCCTCTCTCAAGAAAATGATGCAGTAGCTCGTCGAGGTCACCCTGTCGTGCACTAGTCGCTCCCTCCCATGGTGATCAGCCCTGAGTCACAAAGGAGTTCCAAATAGAGTGATGCCCCCTAGAACCCCGTACTTACTGTCACCATTCTATTTCCATCCATGAAATATGAAGTATGAACATGGGCACCATCAATGCAATGACCATGGATAGCTAGGCACCGGAATTTCAAGCAATCCATTTCTCTCTTGGGATGCTTAAAATTCGTAAAGCCACCCTCGCAAGGTTATCCAGTCATGCATATCAATATTATCTCATTTCAACATCATCAATCACGTCAATGACATCTCAATTTCAATATCATCAACAACATCACAAGCAATCACATATCACATCTATACATAATATATATGCTTGAGCTTCACTCTCAAATTAAACACCCTAGCTTCACTCTCGCGCCTATCTCTAACTCTCACTCTCAGCCTTCACTACTCGTTCTCTCACGACACTTCTAGTCAGGTGTCCTCGTCGCTCTCATTGTCGGTATCAGGCTCACTCTCACGATAGTTCCACTCTTGGTGTCCTTGTCGGTGGTGTCACTCTCGGTCTGACGCTTGATGGTGCTTTCACTCTTACTCGCAACTCACATTTCAGTCTCACTCCCACTCGCACAGCTGCTACTTCACACTCTCACTCTCTCAGCTTGGGTACTCTCTCTTTCTCTCTTAGTTTCCAACTCCTTAATCAGAAAATGTTGATTTACTCTCGAAGTTCTGCATTTTTGTTTTGCTCTGAGCGTTTTTCTATAAGCATGTTTACTATTTTTCTTTTATGTTCGTACTGACTGGTTGCTATTATGAATTATGTTACCGCCATGGATTTCTAAAGTAGGAGGCTTCATTTTCTCATCTCCTTGGTTGCCATCGTTGGTCTTAGCTTCACAGGTACTTCACTTTATTCATCTCTCTCTATTGAAATTCAAACTATTCTATAAACAAAGCCTTTATTTCACGCTTATTGGTGTTGCTTATTTGGATTATGCAATTCTATCATATATGATGCCACTTTATCTTCGGAATTTATCTTCCTATGATGTCACTTTGTCGGCATATATGTAAGGTTTTTACAATATGTTTTGCCTCTGTATAATTTGTATAGATAACGACATGGAAACTGTTAGCTGTCTTTTTGAAAAACAAACACAACATACATGTAATTGTTGTGTGTATACTCCTTATCTTTGCTAGATTTGGTTCTCCATTAGGTTCCCTCCTTTTCAATTTTTTAGGTCCCTCAATACCATGTTTGATAACTGGTAGAAGTATAGGCTCATCATTAGTTGTTGCTCATTTATGTTGGCCATTGATAGGGGTAATAGTCTAGCCATAACATAATTCATGCCTCTCTATGGTTGAGCCTATGCATATACCTCTCTAGAATTTCATGCTCCTAAGTTATGATTAACCACAACATGCCTACATAAAATGTCACTTGATTGCTAGAAGTTTCATGAACATGAATGACAATTAGGGTCTATAATGAACTTATCAACTCACATTATGTGTCACCTTAAAATTTAATTTACCAACCTAATCGGTTTGTAACGATCTTATATGTTAATAGAATTTTTGGTAGTGTGCCAAGGACTACAAGGTGTCGTCTTAGGTCATGATGGACTAGAATAAAACCTGTATTATTTTATATTTCTCTCCCTTAATTTTTATCATCCTCCAGATTGTATTGTGGCTATTCTTGCAAGCATGTATCCAAAAGTAGTTATAGGGGAAAGTATTAGCTCTTCATCGCATGTGTTCCCTATAATTGTAATTCTCTTAGTTCTTATAGTTTAATATATCCCATTTTATTCATCACAGTAACAAATAGAAGCAACACACACTAGTTTAGAAACCCTAATTTGGAATAATATGTCTCTATTCAAAGGCTATGGCTAAACGAGGGTTGTTGAAATTACTAGTGATTAAGTTTACCAACCTGTACTTCGTGGTCAGATGGTGTAGGAGTACCAAAATCTCCAAGTTGGCTAATTCATTCCCTGGACACATGTGGATCCCACTGCTAGAAAAATGGGAATTAGTTATCCTTTCTATTTATCGTTATCCTTAGGAAAGATTTGGAAAGGAAACCACTATGGAACTATGTATACGGGCAGGCAGATGTCATTTTAATTATCTACCTTTAATTTTTTAATTACCTTCCCCTCCCCCAAAGGTCTTTTTATTTACATGAAAGAAAAATGATCATCATGGACATATTTGATAATTAATTAAATAAAGTCATAACTTACAAGTACATTACCACTACAAGATATCATATGGTCCAGAACCTGTTGAGGATCCCATGTACCAGATCGCATTGACCATCCACCAGCTTTTCCTCAGACCCATGCAAGTGTTGTGGGACCCTACTTTTTTCAAGGTGTATAACGACAACTTCCCGTTGTACATAAAGCATGAGGATATTTCTGAAATAATCCATGGTGGTAAATGTCTGATCATCTCTGTTTTACAACTGTGGATTCTGTAAGTCACTTTACGTTGGCTACCATTAGTTATTAATTGTTTTATATTCATGCATAATTGACTTTATTTTCAAAACAATAGGCATATGAATTAGTTATGTCTGCAATCGAATAATGCATCTATCTATGGATTCATTGAGCCACAGTCCATACAGAGATCAGGGTAATCGCAAGTTGAATCCGAATACTATCTTAAGAAATGGTTGCAGAGTTCACATAAACATGTCTACCTTGTAGCGTACTTGAATGGATAAGTAAAATTGTACCAATGACCTGAAATAAAGTATACAGTATAATAACTTAATGTTCTCCAATACAGTGCACATTGGCAACTGGTCGTTATATGTCCTAAGGACAATGTTGTCGTGTGGTTCTGTTCATTGCACAATAAGTCTGATAACTACCTGAAAGAAATAATTAACAGGTAGAATGTAATTTGTAACACATTTACTTTATTATTTCTAAGACATGAAAATGTTAATTGTACAGCATGCATGCATGTTTCCCTTGAGCAGTGCTTTGAAGGGATTCCACGATACTCAGAGACTTAAATCAAAGGCTACTACTAAATGGATTGCGGTTAAAGTAAGTCATTTAAATAATGGTTGTCTTCAAAATAAATTTTATTACTATTTACACTAATTTCCGTTTAAATTTGAATATGTTATTGAATTTAGTGTAATAAGCAAAAAGGAAGCACTTAGTGTGGCTATTATGTCATGCATTGGATGTCGACAATAATACAAGGAGGCTTCAAGGATAACTGGGACATGGTAATTGTCCAATTGAAAACTAATTGTATTTTGTTATACTTGTTTTTATTTATACTTATTAAACTTTGACTTTACTATGTCATGCAATATTTTGCTGATCAGAGACCATTGGAACCGAAGAGATTGAAGGCAATTCGGATTCAATGGGCTATATTTTATCTTAGAGTTAGGAATGAAACATTAGGTGATTAAGGGATTTTTAGTAAAACAATTGTATAAATAGTTTAAAATTACAATCGCTTAAAGGCAATCATTTTATGTATATTGACACTATTGAATTTACTTATTATTCACATGATTTAATTGTACTGTATTTTGAAACTGCCTAGATGTCTGTTTTTTATTTGCAAGTTAAAATTAGGTTAAATTAATAAAACAGACAATATATTAAAAAAAAATCAATTTTCAGTAAAAATCGATGCTAATATATGTAACAACATTGGTTTTTATTGAAAATCGATGTTGTTGTGTTGTAGCAACATCGGTTTTCTATAAAAATCGATGTTGTTACATCACAACAACATCGGTTTTTACTGAAAACCGATGTTATTGTGATGTAGCAACATCGATTTTCATAGAAAACCGAAGCAACATCGACTTTCATAGAAAATTGATGTTACTTAACATATGAAACAACATCGGTTTTCTGTGAAAATCGATGTGAAAATAATAGGAATACTTCACAATAACCAAGAGAGGGGTGAATTGGTTAAAACTTGGTATTTTAAAATCAAATCAAAGTTTCAGGATCTTTATCACTTTCAAAACCAAGAAATCAATTTACCCAATCAAATGTCTTGGCTCAAAAATTCGATAGATCAAAACTAAACTTGTTGAACAATGAATGCGAATCAAAGAATCAAAGATTAATGAATTAGATGAGAATAGAGATATAGAATCAACACACAAGCAATTTATACTGGTTCACTTCAAAACTTGAAGCTACATCCAGTTTCTTCCAACCAACACTAGGTTAGAGTTCCACTATTATAAAATTTCAGTTCTTACAAGCAATTACAACATCTCCCCTTTATCAACCCTAGATAAAGATTAGAAATCTAAAACACTATTAGATTCTAAGAGACAAAGAACCAGAGAACACTACTCTATTATTTACACTAGAGAACCCTTCTCTAGATACAAGCAAGAAACCACATTACAATAGCAATCTTACACAGAAATTCAAAACGAATTTTACACACAACAATTAAGGAGAGAGATAACCTGATGATCCAATGAATGAATGCAAATGAATTACCAAATCAGGTTGAGAAGAAATCAAACTCAAACACACTTCTCCTTAATCTTGAAAACAATCTTGCTCAAGAATCATTCAAAGACCCATTGATGTTTTGAATGAGGCAAGAAGTAAAAACACTTAGAAAATCACTTAGAAATTGCTTAAGAGGCTTGTGTATTATCAAAAATACGAATGATCAAGTTTACAAATAAGCTCAGCCTCCAATCCTATTTATAACAGAATTTGTAACTAACTGTAATCGATAAAACGTGCCTAACAATCGGCTATTATTCTTATGTAATCGATTATAATAACCATGTAATCGATTAAATCGTTCAAGAATGATTCTGGGATTTGTAACGAGCAAAATAATCGATTATCCCGAGCTGTAATCGATTAAAACAGAAGTTTTAAAAGTTACAAAATGTACTATGTAATCGATTAAAATATTTTGTAATCGATTAAAGCAGAAAACGTATATTTTCAAATTGAATGTATAATCGATTACAATCTTTGGTAATCGATTAAAACAACAAAGTGATTTTTCATATATAGCCTTAATAATCGATTACAATATGTGGTAATCGACTATCACAGTAAGGCTTAAAAACATGATTTGCTATGTAATCGATTACAACCCTTAAGTAATCGATTAAATTCATTAACAAAGCAGTTTTGTTCTAAACAAAGGTCAAATAATCGATTATTTCGATAGGTAATCGATTACAATGTTCATAAAAGATTTTTCCAGATTGAATGAAGAACATATTAATCGATTATAACCTTAAGTAATCGATTAATCCAGTGAAAAAGAAAACATTTTTCCAAAAACCTTTCACTTAGATTAAAATCCTTAACCATATTATGAAATCTTTGTTACTTTATTTGAAAACAATTGTTGATTCAAGAGGAGTCATGCATGAATGAACAAGGATCAAGCTTTGGTATTTTGTGCTTTCAACATGCCTCATTGGAAAAGTGCCAAAGAAGCTATGAAGATCAATTTGATTCATGTAAAAGGGAAGATGTGTTATCTGATAATCCAACTAGCATATCATGCATAATCATTCATCTAGAATTGTTAGATTGAAGGTCTAAATAAAAGCAATTAACTAGTAAGGCATTTTAAAATCAAAGTTTTTGGAAAAATGAAGTTTTCATGCATTAATCGATTCAAGCATTGTTGGCATCGATTATTTTGTTCTTCATGCCTTATGGAAAACAAATCAAGAATATTGTAATCGATTACATATCGAATTAATCGATTACATAGGCTAAAATGGAAAAATCATACTGACTGTCTTAATCGATTACAGAAATTCGTAATCGATTACATCTAATGCCTATGGGTAACATGTTCTGCTGATTTAATCGATTACATATTGTTTTAATCGATTACATAGTACATTTGAAAATATTGGTCTGTCTGTCTTAATCGATTACCAAATTTCGTAATCGATTACTCAGTGCATTTGGAAAAACATGAGTGTCTGATTTAATCGATTACTTGACGGAATAATCGATTACATTGTTCATAGCTCAAACCTATAACATATCAGGAGCACTTTAATCGATTACATTCTTGGTATAATCGATTACAAATGCGAAATAATCGATTATAGGAGCGTGTTTAATCGATTATTTTCAGTTAGAAAGCTGTTATAAATTGAACCCATTGCCTTGTGCTTTGTGAGATTTGAATAATTCGTATTCTAGACAATCACAAACATTCATGAGCTTTCTTTAGTGTATTTCTGAGTTTCAAAAAGCATTTAGACTTCACAAATTCGTATGGGTTTTTTGATTTGAAGAAGTGAAGCATCATTGAGTCTCAAAGCTTAAGGAAAGGAATGCATTGAGTCTGTAATCTTTCTTTCAACCTGTTGAATCATTCACTTGCATGTGTTCTTTGGATTATCAGGTGAAATCTTTCCTTATTCTTTGAAGGTGTAAATCTTTTAATTGATTTCTGTAAAGATTAGCTTATTGTAAATGGGTTTCTTACATGATGATTAGAGATAGTGTTTCTCTAAGGGTTGCTGAGTAGTGTTCTCAGTTCTGGGTTTAGTTTCTAAGGGTCTAATAGTGTTTTAGACTTCTGAACTTTATCTAGGGTTGATAAAGAGAGGCTTGTAATATCTTGTAAGAATATTAGTTACAATAATGGAACTCTACTCTAGTGTCGAGTAGAAGAACTGGATGTAGCTTCATAGTGTTTGAAGTGAATCAGTATAAAATTTGTGGCTGATCTTTATTCTTATCTCTTCATCTCTCAATTGCTTTGGTTGTGAATCATATTACATTACACAGAAAACTCTTATTTGCTTATTGATTTCTTGACAGAGGAATTTGATTGAATATAAGATTCTTGGTTTCAAAACTATTTTTTAAAGTGATAAAGATCCTGTGGAAACTCTGATTTGAAAATTTTAATTTACCAAGGTAAAACCAATTCACTCCCCCTCTTGGTTGTATTGAAGTATTCCTATTATTTTCAATTGACATCAAGAGCTGGTTCTTGAAAGTTGTTCAAGATCACTTTTTCTTTTCAAAAAGAAATATGAATACTTCACAAATAACCTTTAAGGAGGGTGCTTCTTTAAATAGACCTCTTATGTTTGAAGGGGAACATTTCAGTTTTTTGGAAAAATAGAATGAAGATCTTTATTCAATCAAATGACCCAGGAGCATGGAATGCAATAGTGAAGGATCCTTTTATTCCAAAGAAAACTGTGACAAATGAATTGATTCCCAAAGAATGGGATGAGATGACTGAGGCTAAACAAAGGGCTGCACAATATATTTTAAAGCTAAAAATATGATCACCTCTACACTTTCCTCTGATGAATTTTTCAGGACTGTGAGATGTAACAGTGCAAAAGAAATGTGGGAGATGCTTGAAATTACTCATGAAGGAACTGAGGAAGTTAGAAGATCAAGGAATCAAATGTTTGATGCAATTAGAGGGAATAAAAAAAGTTATCGCTCTTTTTGTTCTTAATGGTTTTTATTGCAGTTAAGTTCAACACTTTTGACAGAGATCTGTCGTGGAATCCACATGCTTAAAGCTGGTTAATTATAAATTATAATAAAACCTCTCTTGCCCAAAATTCAAATCATATAATTGTGTCATGGCAATGAATTCCCAAAAATACGCATATAAAAATGATTTTTTTTTCTAATAAGGGTAAATGTCATTATTTCCATATCATATTTATTTCCTAATGAATATGAATGGAATTTGGCTAGCTTAGTGTAAGCTTTATAAAATTCTTATTTAGTTTAATTAGTTATTTTAAAATTTATATACTTTTCAAAATGTGGAATGGTCATTTAAAAAAATATTCTAAAAATTTATTTAAAAACAAAAATTGTAATAAGATATTTTAATTAAATAAAATTACAACTCTAAAATAAGATAATAAATCTAAATTTATAGTTAAGAGTTAAGACAGAAGGTGTGTAACATTTACATTAATCAATAAATATATAATTTCAAAGTATTATAATAAAATACTAAAATAACAACGATAATAGTATTTATTTAGATAGTGTAATTTATTAAATATAAAATAATTTTTGAATAACTTCAAATTTAATCATAATAATTAGTTTTAAAAAAAATTACGTAAAATATTTAAGTACTCTAAAAAACCTAATTTATTCTGTAAAAACCCTAATTTATTTAATAAATAAATCTGACTTCGTCTATATATGCGTGATGTGAGCTTGATTAATAAGCTCCCGACAATTTTTAGTCTGGTGTATTTCAATTTTTTATTAATATGGATGAAATTAAAAAAAAAAAATTAAGTGGCTCCTTCTTGAGCTAGACTTCTAAGCTTCCGACAATTAGACTGATGTATTTCAATTTCTGATTAATACGGATGTGATTAAAAAAAAAAATTAACTGGCTACTGCTTTTCCTATATAGACGCCGGATGCCGGTAAAGTATTAGATATCACATTGTGTATATCATCAAAGCAATAAAAGAAAATTGGAATGTTTTTAAAAAGATATAAAAAGAATTGGAATGATATTTTTAATTTAATTTCATTCTATTTTCATTTAATATACATATTAAACATATCTATTGTGCACCATCTACTTTCTATCTAAAATAAGGTTTGATTCTACAATTAGATGACAATCTCATTTATTTCTTCCAAAAAATTTAAATGATATTTTTTATTCAATTTTTAATTCATATCAATATTATTCTATTATGTAAATAGATTATATTTTATTATTCATTCTATTATAGTTATATTCAATTATTATTCTATTAAATGCAAACAACTCAATTTTTGGAACTTTTATTCTTAATAACAGCTTTTTATTATATTTCTAGAATTTGTATTCTTAATCAATTATGTGATTCCTCTTTTATCATTTTTTAATAATGATTATAATATTATTTAATAATGTATTACGAAAAATGATCAATCAATTTATTTCATTTTTTTAGTATTTTTTAATTAACAATATATCTTTTCTAGGCAATATATATTAAGCTATATAAATTTTGTTAACTAAAGGGTAAAGTACTCATATTTTGCATCATATAATTAAAAATTATAAGAATGCGATATAAAAAAGGAAATATTAAAATCGTGAATCATATTTAAACATAAATTGATAAAATTATGTTCAAATATTAATAAATAACATTTGAAATTTCTATAATAATATTTACTCATTTGAAATAAGTTTTTAATTCAAATCTATTTTTTTCTTATTTATTAAATTAAAAAATATTTTTATATTTAAAATTAACTTATTTGATTAAGAATACAAATTCTAG
>PYAF01001722.1:566682-581425 GCA_007407185.1 Glycine tomentella | reverse complement strand
GTATATAAAAATATAGTGTAGAACATAAAAAAATTTAGTGATTTTTATAACATTTAACATTTTTTATATATTAATATCGATAACTATTATATATATACTAATATATATTTTTATTAATATATTTTTTATTAAAAAAATAAATAGATAAATACATTAAAAATTGTAATATATAAAAATTTATACATTATAAAATTAATACCGTGCTCTATGAGATACTATTATGGGAAAAAAAAATCTTATATGTGTAATTTTTTCCAAATTCTCGCATGTTACCTATTCTGTTATTACATTTTAAAGTAGTAATAAAGTTATAAAAAAGTAAATAACTAAATATTACATATTAAATAACTGTTATGTAATTTTATTATTATATGTGAAAATTATTTTTAATTTGTTCTATACTCTTCTTCAGTGAGATGGCACGTTTCGACATTGCACTTTTATTGCTACGCTTCCCCCCAAGCATTTTTACTTAATCTTGAGTCATTGTCAGTTGTGACTTGTGAATCCACTAATCACTAATCAGTGTGGTCTTTTTCTTTAAAACCATAAGCGCGGGGGATCAGTTTTTAATATTTTTCTTAAAAGATAAAAAAAGCTTCAAAGGATCATTTCAGAAAACTATATCATTTTGTCAACAAAAAAACTATATCATAAAAACCTTTTGTTATATTAATTTATCTAAATTTACCTTTAATAGCCCTTGATGAGTGAAACCACAGCGAATAATTTCGAGGGGATTGACTGAGGTATAATCTAATCTATTGCTTAGTTTTCTGTATTGCCAATAAATTAATTAAAAAGTGAATGTTAATTAGGAAACTCTTAAGTATGACATCCAATTAATTAACCACCAATTATTAAAGAATCCTTTTAATAGTAGTACTGATCATTACCTAAACCAATACATTTTGGGCTGCTGAAATTCGTCGTGGAATGCTTCAAAATTGGAGCAAGGAAAGATTAATTTATGCCTAGCTTCTTAAAGGAAGCTCCTAAGGAGCAGTGATAATTGTGTAGTTTAATAAAGTGCATAAAAAACCCTCGTTTCTTCTTCGTCATGAAGTGAACCTCACATCACGTCTTTCACACAAAGGACAATATATTGGTCCTTTAATAATCCTCCACATTTTATATTATATTTGTGTTTAAAATGAATACGCATTTGATGACGATTTTTACAGTTTTTATTGCGTACTTCTGATCATATTTTTGCTAATGAGTTTTTTTAAAGTAAATTTAATTATTTTTGTAAAGATTTATAATGGTGACGGTAAGTCTCAAACTAAAACATTGTTTTATCTCGGAACTGTATATATCAACCAATAGTAAATACTTTAAAAAATTATAATTAATATAAATTCTATCTTATTTAAACAAGACTATCTCATACACATAATATATGAGGTGTGCATGACAACCTTCCCATAATCATTTTTTTTTATTTTTGTTCCCGAGAACAAAAATAGATAAGAATAGTGTTTGATAAAACTAGTTTATTTTTTAAATTCTGGATGAATCGGTTTAATTTTTTTGCTGAGAAATAAAAAAAAAAAGAATAAAAAACTTAGTTATGTCTTCTAGAGTACAAAACAAGAATGACTTTTCCCTCTGAAAAATTTGTTGCTTCTCCATTACACGCACAAATACGAACTCCACTATGCGTAAGTCCTCTCTTCCCCTCTTTTCTCGTTTGCTTTTCTTCTTCTACATTATCTCCTCTTCATCCTCACTCATTTGTTGCCCACTCCAGACACAACACTGAACCATCTCTCGGGTGCTCTCTCTCTCTCTCTCTCGCCCGTTCCAGACTTGCGTTGCGCGTCTCTGCTCACGTTCAGTTCCCACCTGCACATCTCTCTCTCGCGTTCTTCATCTTCTTACTGGTAATGCTTTTTTGTTACCTTTAAATTTTTCGTCTTTTATGACATGTGATTAGAAATTGAAGTTGCGAATTTTGGGATTTTTGAAATTGGGGCTAGAGCTCTTGAATTTTCAAATTGGGGCTTTTCCCTTGTATATTTATGCTTGCCCGCATGCCCTCCCCTACGCAGTCATGAACAAATGAAAATGGGGATATTCACATAGGATTAGGGACTTTGTCATCTATACACTTTACATGGTTTAAGATCAAGTAAATTTGTTGAGAAAGGGTTGTTTTTTGAACTCCTATGATTAATCTGCTCATAGGCTTTTCGTAGCTTTTCTTTAGCAGACATACACTAGCATTGGAGAGCTATGTTTCACTGGTGTCTCTCTTTCTGGTTTTGTTTTTCCTGGCTTTTCTATATTTCACGATGGTTCCTGATCCTCCTTGCTTTATGTTTCCTTTCTGATATATATATATATATATATATATATATATATATATATATATATATATATATAAAGACAGAACTCTTTCTTTATTGTCTGAAGGAGCTGAAGTTTTGAGTGGGGGGTTTAGACCTTGTTATCGTTGTGCTTTGAAATTAAACAAATATTTATTTGTTATCATAAAACAAATACTCATAAATTTATATAAATTACAAGACTAGACCAATCTAGGTTCCAGACTTTCAGTTCTGACATAATGCTTGAGATATATCCAGTTTGTATGAGTGTTGTATATACCATGGATTATCTCATTTATCCGCATATATGCCTGGGATGGGTTTTCGTCCATTTCGTGATTCTTGTAGGTCGATCTTACTTATAACTCCTCACATTAGTAGAAATATAAGTGTAAATGAGTACTAGTAGCCATATTTGTGGTGAATGTTAGAAAGCATCATGTGGAGCTAATTACCAGTATATAGATATACAAGCATATATATTCTTGGGAGTTGTTAATGTAAGCGGATTTATGGAAGTGAATTTTCATTTCATGCATAGTATTTCGATAACAGACTAGCGAGTTCCATTATTAGAACATTATGGATTTCTAATTTTGGTGTTATGGTTTATTTTCTGACATGTTATCAGTAAGGAGAATGGCATCCGAAGGGTTCACAACAAAATGGAATGATAAAAACACAACTCTTTTTGTTAATTTGATGGTTGAGGAAGTAAAAAAAAGGGAATAGAACAACCTCCACCTTCAGTAAGAAAGCATGGAAAAGCATTAATGAATTTACAAAACAAACAGGGCTTGATTACACACAAAATCAACTGAATAACAAGATGAATAAACTTAGACAAGAATATTCTAGTTTCAAGAAATTACTAAGCATATCTGGTTTTGGTTGGAACACTGTTTTGAAAACTGCTACAACCAAGGATGCATCTTTATGGGATGTCCACATTAAGGTAACTTTTAACATAGTGTCCCTTATGATTTCTTATAAATTTGTTGATTTTTTAAAACAACATTAGGTAAATATTTTGTACAGGACAATCCCCAATGGGAGAAATTTCGGAAGCATGGCCTTATTGGGAAGAGGTAATTGAGATATTTGGGGATGTTTATGCAAGTGGAGATTATATTGTAGGAAATGCTGAGATACACCAAATTTCAGATGGAGAAGGTGATAATATTGATAGTTTTGTTGAGACGCCCAGTCTTGTACTACATAGACAAGAATATAAAGAAGTTGATCATGTGCTTAATGAAGATTTATTTGCATTTGATCCTGTTGAGACGCCCAGCCTGTACTACATAGACAAGATAGGACTCCAAATGCAAAACGTAGAAGAGGTAGTGGGAATACAAATATGGCAATGGCATGTCAAGCCATTCAGGATCTGGTTAAGATTAGACAAAACCAATGCAACCATAATTCTGCTAATTCTGCTACTACAAAAGTGAATGAGGATCCAAACTCAGTTGAGGCTGCAATGGATGTATTGAATGACATGGTGGGATTGGAGAATGAAGTGTACCGCAAAGCAGTTGAGAGCCAAGCATGGAGAGTAGCCTTTATAAAGACTCCACCTGAGAGGAGAGCTTCACTCCTATGATTTTTAAATGAATGAAATTGTGTTACAACTTTTTAATTTTGTCTTGTTTAATGGCGTTGAAGACCATATTTTAATTTTTATTTTTCGTATGACTATGATGTGGATTTTTTTTTTTGTTAATGTGATTTGTTTTTTGAGATATGTTAGCATGAAATTAATGACGATAATATGTATTGATGCAGTATTCTCATGGTTGGTGCTCCTGTTTGTCTAACTTGTGGGTAGTATTTTGATCCTCATATTGACAATGAATCAATAGATGAAGATCTTGTTATATCAAACTTGTTGAATATTATTATTAATAATTCAATATATACCAAAGAACCTATTAGAGATAGTAGCCTAACAAGTTCTGAATGGGTTGTGAAACTTAGATCTGGCCACTCAGATAGAATATATGAGGCATTTAGAATGGAAAGATTTGTGTTCAACAAAATTTGTACGTTGATGACGCGAAAAGGCTGGTTAGCAGACAATAGATATATTTGGGTTGATGAGCAATTAGGAATTTTTTTGTACTTGATTGGACATGGGAGTTCAAATAGGAATGTTAGTGAGAGATTTCAACGCTCAGGGAAAACAATTAGCAAGTATTTCTTCAAAGTGTTGAAAGCCATGCTTCAATTATCTCGTGAGATCATCAAACCACCTCCTCTGGATATGGTTCCAAAAGAAATTAGGGACAATCCTAAACATTTCCCATACTTCAAGGTAAGTTTTTCTTAAGCATTTAAACATATTTTATTTTCAAATTTTTTTTTAGTTATTCTCCATTTTAAATATTAGGATTGTATTGGCGCAATAGATGGCACTCACGTAAGTGCTACGTTACCTGAGAATAAGCAAATACCATTTAGAGGCAGGAAACAAATTACAACCCAAAATGTCATGTGTGCATGTTCCTTTGACATGAAGTTCACTTTTGTGTATGCGGGATGGGAAGGATCCGCAAATGATTGTCGTGTTTTTACTACTGCGCTTGAAACTCCTAGGTTGAAATTCCCTCATCCTCCACCAGGTACGATGAGTTTGTACAGTAATGTGAATGACATTTTTCTTTAGTTTCACATTTGCTTGAGTTTCACATTTGCTTGTCCTTATTATTATTGCAATTTATATATTGGTAAATTCTTGTGAACATGTAGGCAAATTTTATGTTGTTGATTCTGGATACCCAACTAGGGATGGTTATTTGACACCATTCAAAGGAGAGCGTTGCCATTTGAATGACTATAGAGGAAGACGAAATCAACCCAAATCAACTAAGGAGTTGTTCAACCATAGGCACTCTTCTTTGAGAAATGTAATCGAATGGTCATTTGGAGTTGAAGAATAGGTTCCCAATTTTGTCTAAAATGCCTACATTTTCATTTGGGAAGAAAGCTCTCATTGTGATTGCATGTTGTGCAGTACATAACTTTATAAGGGATCATCATATATTAGACAAAAATCTAGCACATTATGCGAATCCCAACATTGCAGCATCAACCCATACATCTGACACTATAGATGATGAGGGCCCCTCAGATCAAATACCGAAATAAACATTACTAAGAAAAATATTGCAAACCAATTAGCTAGAGACAATCACTTGCCCCCAATATGATGTTGACAAATTAAAAGACATATTCGAAATACATTGGAGACTTGTCATTTTTTTTGTTCAATGCATCAATTATTTTTGCTTTAATTTATTGTGATATCCTGAAAGTTTAGTTGAGTCATGTGGCTTATATATGTATTTATTTATTCATTTGTATCAATAATATTAAGGTAATAATATGGTATTAAAAAATGAAATGGCCAGGTAAATGAGAAGTAAATAAAAAAAAATGAATTGAGAAGATGATGAAAAATAATGGTTAAAACTATATTTTAGCACTCGTAAAAACAAATTTCACAATAAAATATTATAATTTTTTAGATAATTTTTTTAAATATGAAATGTTGATATTTTGGTTAAAATCTGTTGCAAATTGTTATTTTATATAGTTGATGAAATCCGTAAACAAAAAAGTAAAGAAATATATATGTATTGTGTTATCAAATATAATTATGATTCTCATAATAATAAAAAAATATGTTAATAAACGTAATTCTGATTCTCAAAATAAAAATAAAATGTGTTAATAAACGTGATTCTGATTCTCAGAACTCTTCCAAGGCATAGAATTAAAAAAAAAAAATATTTCATCTCATAATCAGTGCTGGGAACATAATGGTTGTCATGCACACCCATGATCTCTAAAAAAAAATCATTATTCAAAAATTTACCACCAGTTTAATATTAATAATTTATAATGTTATTCATTTTTTATTTAACAAACAATACATTCTTATTATTATATCATGAAAGATGAAACTGTGTCAAATATGTCTCTAAAATAGGATGAAAATAGGTTAGACTACTCAACAATTATCTATAACTTAGCTTATATCAAACTCAGGCTAGATGAGACTTTTTCAAAATATAAATTAGCTTAAAAATTTTATTAAAATATATTTAATTAAAAATGTCCCTTTTAGATCATTCAAAAAAAAAAGGCCTAACAAGACAACCTCTTTGAAAGCCATAAAATAATATTTACTGAAGAAAATTAAGATAAGGCTTTTTCAGAAAACAAATTAAGTCAAGACTTTTATTGAAGCTTATTTCATTAAAAAGTCAGTCTTAGACCATTCAAAAAGTTTTTTAGCCCTTACAAGACCTCTTTAAAAACATAAATAAATATTTAATAATAATAATATTATTATTATTAAATGTTTTATAAGGTATTAAAATTTTACATTTATTTATCTTTGGTTTAAATATAATTTTAGTCCCCTTATTTATACAATTCACTCTTTATTATCAAATCATGACATTGTGTCAAATTATTAATATATCTCTAAAGTAGGGTGGAAATAGGTCAAATCATTCAATAAAAGCCTATGACTTAGCTTTATATCATGCTTAGGCTAGATCATGCTTTTTTAGAAAATAAATAAGGCTAAGACTTTTATTAAGTCATATTTAATTAAAGGCTAAATTGCAACTTTAATCCCTATGATTTTTCAAATCTATGATTTTGGTCCTCCTAATTTTTAATTGTAATATTCGATCTCTCTAATTTTATAAATTAGTAATTTTGGTCCCCTAGTAAATTATTAACTAATAATTGTTATAAATAGAGTTATTAAATAAATTATAAAAATAAAAACTATCATTAAAAAATTAATAAAAGATTATTAACCCTAAGCTGGTGTTGCTAACAGTGGAGTCGTGTGCAACGGTGGAAGAGGTGTTTGTGAAAAAGAGGAGGAACACAGTGTTGCGGGGGATTAGGGTTAAAAATTTTTACTAAAGTTTTTAATAATTAATGATTTTTAATTAATTTATAATTGACTTAATAATTCTATTGATCAAAATTATTTGTTAATAATCTATTACAAGGATCCAAATTGATAATTTATAAAACTAGGACACCAAATGTTATACTTAAAATAAGGAAACCAAAATCATAAATTTGAAAAACTAGGAGGACCAAAATTGCAATTTAACCTTAATTAAAACGTAAGTCTTAGACCATTCAAAAAGCTTTTTAGGTCTAACAAATCAACCTCTTTAAAAAACATAAATAAATATTTACTATTATTATTATCATGTTAAATTGGTTATAAGGTGTTGAAATTTTAGATTTATTTATTTTTGACTTAAATACAACTTTAGTTTCCTTATTTTTAAAAATCCAAAATTCCCGTCCCCACATTTTAAAATAGAGACATTTGGTCTCCCTATTTAAAAAAATCTACAATTTTTCCTCAATTCTCAATTTTGTCTTCATTTTAATTTTTTTTTTATTTCGATTCAATTGAACCCTAACCTAACATATTCATTTAAAATACTATTAAAAAATACTTTAATTAATTAAAATGTAAGAAATAAAATAAATAAATAAATAAATATTGACAAAATTAAAGATTTGACCAAAATTATATTTAAGCCTTTATCTTTTTAAATATTAAACATGTTGACCTATATAAAAAGTCAAACTTAAGCATATGAGTTTATTAAAACAAATTTATATATTATTTAGAAGTATTATTGAAAATTATGCATTTAAGTAAGTAATCATGAATGGAGATTAGACTTTAAAAATATGTTTATATCATATATATAAGTTAGATTTGTTTCTTACAAAACCTTTCATACATATTTCCACTTCTATCTTGGTGACAAAATATCATAAAGTAAGTCCTTACAACCAAGTGATTTGGGGACAAGTAGTTAATGTGTTGAAATTAAGATTGAATCGTTCGAGTAGTACTCGAGTTCAATCCTTGACGGAAATAATTCTTGATCAGGCTTCACTTACCTCTCGTCCGAACCCCAGATTAATCAGAGTCTCTTTTTCCCTTGTGAATCAGAGGGTTAAGACAAAAAAAATAAATAAAGTAAGTCCTTATGTTAGGTTGTGTTTTTATATAGGCCAGACTAGGCTATTAGAAAAGACGTTTGCCAGATAAACATGTCAAGCTCAAGTCACATACTTTTAACCAAGGCCAAACTTAGCTATTGCAAAGTCTAGCCTAACCTATTTCCACCCCTACTCTCATATGAATATGATCAACATAATTTGGATAATTATATTTTAGTCCTTCAACTTCAAATTTGAAGGTCTGTCTTCTTTAGTCCTTCAAATTAAAATTTACATTTTTTAGCCCCACAAATTCGTGAAATTATTTTTAATCTTTCTAAATGATTTTTGGATATTTGGAAGCATAATGTGTGGTGATTTTTTTTATCATAAGGAAATAAAAATATATTTCAATAATTTGAAAGACTAAAAAATTAATTTTAATATAAAAGACTAATTAAAAAAGAAAGATCCCAAATTTAAGGAATTAAAAACATATTTTTAACTAAATAATTTTATAAATCTTATTAATTCTATTGGTCGGAAATTTTTTACCTGGACGAATTAGATATTCAATATTTATTTCTTATATATAAAAGTGAAGATAATATTAGAAACTTAGGTTGTATTCATATTTTTCCTTGGAAAATAATGATGATGTTTGACTAGATAGGGGCTTTGTGATAAGATATATGCTTCATTGAGAATGGATCCTTTTATGTCACATTTTTACTTAAATGCTCTCTTTGTAAATCTCATCCATCCAAATTCATATTTTTCTTTTATTTATTATTTAAATGTTTTCTCTCTTACATTTTATTGAAGTCTAAGATTTCATGTGACAAAAATGTCAATGAAAGGATCCAAATCCTACTCTCCTTGGAGACGAGGATATTACCGGTAGGAAAATTGATCCAGAGGTGATGGTTGAGGATGATTTTAGCAATGAAGATGTCGAGGACTTAAGATAAATATTGTAGTACTTGTTTTTTGGACATCTTGCTCTTCATCTTGAATATACGCATAGCTATAGTTTTTAACTGTTATTATATTGAATTATTTATTTTAAAATTTAAACTATTAACGGTGTTAATATTAAATTGACCACTAGAATTATTTGAAAATATAAAAGATTAAAATATGACTTTTAGAACATAAAAAACCAAAATGAGAATTTAGTCGAAAAAATATAAATGCATAATTAAACTAATTTTTAATCACTTGATCAAACTTATAATGAATGAAATAGTAAGATCTCAAAATTTTTCAAGAAACTAAAAAAACCTTCTAAATATTTATTTGATATCATCACCAAAACTCTACATATGAGCGTAATTTAGTTGACGACGCATATTGAATTTGTGGGGATGAACTAGGTTCGATTTCAGCGTAACACTTAGAAATGAATAATAAACTTTAAGTGTGAGTTCATGATATAATCGATTCAAAAGATCGACTATATATTTTCAATAAAAAAATTTTCAAAAATATTTATGAGTTATGCAAAGATACCCTTAATCATTTATATCAAGTCTACCAGATCTGGGCATCTAATCTTTCTCTATCCAATAATAGTAAGTATAGTGACTTCTTGATAGTATTGGTCTCGGAGAGGCACATGTCGGAGAAGTCGCGAAGGAGTAAGCGATTGTAGTAGTTGGGATCGAAGTCAACGTTGGCATTGGCAATGGAGTAGAAAGAGGATGATTTGGCGACAGGGTCGTCGAAGAGGGGGGAGGGGGGTTGTCAGTGACGTCGGGGTAGACGAAGTTGGTGTGGGCCTTGGCGCTGCGTATGGCTCATGCGACGCAGTGGTAGTCGCAGGTAGCCTCCTCCGATGCTTTTCATGGGGTGGTGGTCGAAGACAGGGGTGTGAGGGCCATTTCATTGAGATGATGGGTGCTTCTTCCATTATGTGATTGGAGCGTTAATGAAGAGAAGCGCAACGGTAAGTTAGCTCTATCAGCATCGTGTAATTTTAAAACTAACAATAAATATGGTGACGGCTTTTAGATGTCACCATTCTTGAAAGAAATCCTTTAAAATTCACAATACTAACGAATCCAATTCCATCCAATTTGCCAAAAACAGCTAAATTAATGCGTTTAAAAAAAATTAAAAACCAAATTAAATGATTAAAGATCATATTGATATGTAAACCTTATTTTTTTTTTCTCCAAAAACAAAAAAGATATTCTTATGCATATTTTTCTCCCTTCCAATTCACTTTCATTCCTTTGAAACGGACCCTTAAGTATTCTAATGATTATTTTTTATAATTTTAAAAAACAAAACTAGTTTATATTTATTTACGATCATGAATTTACCTACATAAACTGATTTTTATAAAAGAATCCATTCAAAATAACTTGACTTTAGTCATATTTTAATTTTTTTTGCCAACTTCTGATTACTTTGAAAAGATAAAACATAGGCATTAAAAAACTTTTAAAAGTAATTTTTTTTTAAAAAAGTAATTCTTTTATGGAAAAAACTAACAAACTGCCCATAAAATAAAAAGATCACTTCAGCCAACTCAACATAAGAGTTTAGTAATACATGATGCTTTTTATCTTTAATTTTTTTCTTGGTTCAACAGATTCATATTTTAGCAGTACAAACAGTAGTCTGTACTTCATCATACAAGGTTATTAAATGTCATGCAACAGCTACAAAGCATCTTTCAGGGTCTCACTCTCAAAACAACCATTTATTCACCAACAAAGGGTCTCTCACTCTCAACAACACGCTCCCTTTACTTCCCCCAAAAGATGATGATGAACCACTTTCCAAGCTTACGCTTCCCGGAAAATCTGCCAAAACCACACAGCTGGCACACCAAAACCTACCTATTTTGCACATTCATTCTTTGTTTGATTCTTGCTTATGCTGCTGAACCAGCTTGTTCACATAGGTCCAACAGATCCAGTGTCTGCAATATCCAATAACAATAACAAATTCCACTCCATCAAAGACAGAAACCAACAGGGACAAATCAATGTCATGGAATGATTCTTTTTAGTTTAAAATAGTAATATTCCTTCATACCTCTGGAACTGACAGCTCAAGTCGAAACTTTGGCCCGTCATAATGATGCAATACTGGCCTGAAAGAATCTTCTTCCAATGCCTTGCAGAGCTTCCTGACACGGACTCTTACCTACAACGAAGATGAGGAACAAAAATTGTTTTATTCATTGATTTAGAGATAAGCTCATACATGTTCTCCACCATTTCAAAATCCTATATTCTACTACCTGAGCTGGAAACCTTGATTCCCCTTTGCATTTTTTATCCTCCCAGGCAGTTGGATCTATGTTAGAGCCACCAAAACTTGCTGCCTGCAACACAGGACTTTCAAAGTAAGCAAATAATCTACTAAATTTAATTTGTCTATCAACAACTTTTTCAATTTTAGTCATTATATTTGAATTTGAATAGTGATTAAAAAAAACAATACTAAAGGATGCAAGAAAGAAACTATATACATCTTTTCAGAGATAGAAGATTATTCCCAATCTCTAATCAGACAAACATACCCAAGCAAAGGAGAAATCAAAAACAATGAGACCAAATTCAAACAGTCATTTTCATCCTATGCATCGGGTAACTCCATCACTAGCTATGCCATAGCAGCTGAATACAATTTTTATATCATTTAACGCCACTAACATCAGCTTTTGTCTATCTATTAGATTATAATACAACAACAAAAGCTCTAAATGTATGAGTAACGATAACAGAAGAATGTTCATCATTTCTGAAATACAGACAATATTTCCATGCCTATAACATTTTTAACACAGACTCTAGCTATTGGGGAACACAAGTAGGTTTATTAGCTGTTCTTGGGTGCAATGTTTCTCCTTGAGAAATTATAATTAGCCTCACTTTTTACCAATATCATTTAAACTGGGGACATGATTTCAATATTTCATAGCCCTAAAAATAAGGTACATTCTGCATAGTCTGAAGCACAACACAATTAACTGTAACTGGAAATTTAGAATAGCTTACCTCAAAAATACCATGCAGCTGATGAGTAGTATAGTTATAAAGAAATAAAGGTAACCCTGGTGTTATTGCCCTAACAGAATCTCGATACCTTGGAGGCAAACCTATCAAAAAACATTGAAAGAGTCAGTCATCATGAAGTATTTGAATAATAATCTTCAAGATAGAAAAATAGATGTCATTTAATAACTAATAAGCACACACCAAATAGCTGACGTTTCAAGTCTTCCTGCATTGTGTCATTGTTACAGACAAAGATGTATCCTCCAAGCACCTCATTGCGTGGGAGTGTCTCCGCAGCAGGCAAGGTCTTAAACCTTTTGTCAGTTGCATTTGTGTTGTTGTTTTCATTGTTGTTGTTGTTGTTGCCAATGTTGTTGATCTCTTTGTTATGCTGAATATTGCCATTGTACTTGTTACTGATCACATTACTCACCAAGTTTGCATTGTTTTTCTGATACACTGCATTCATACCGTAAACACCATTTCGAAGCGAGCTTTTGCTCACATTCTCAGTAAATTTATTGTCCAGGTTCAACATGCTCAAGTTAAGAGAATCAAATTTGTTCTCTTCCTGGAACCCAAATTTATCCCTTGACCTTGTTTCAATGGGGCCCTTTGAAAGATCAAGGTTGTTCACACGCTCCCCCTTCAATGTTGTCTGTTCGGCCAGTTTCGAAGCAACCATTAACCACTTGTGATCCTCCGATGCTTTTGAGTGCCCACGGAGTTGATCACCCAATTGCCAGAAGCTTTGCATGTTTTCCATCTCTTTAAACCCTAAAAAGTTATCATAAACACAATATAGACCTTATTAAAGGAGTAAAATAACACAAAAACACAGCAAGAAACAGGGCATAGCAAACATGAAATTGGGGAAAAAGAAAATGCTTCAACAACATCTTCCTTTTTTGTCCTGACACAGGTCAAACGCCTGACTAGATTTATAATAGTTCACAAAAGCATAATTCCTACTTCAAATTTTAAATTACATCAATTTCATACCATTTCGTAGTATTCTAGTATAGTGGGGCTTTGCTACTCCAAATAACCCCAAAAATAAAAAGGGAAAACCATAATTCTAATAATTTATAACCATCACATACAAAGCAAATAAAAGAGCTCCCAAATCTTATTTATCCATTTTCAAGAACATGGATTTCCACATTTGACTTCCATGCAACTCCACGCAAAATTGAAGCTACCAAACTCGTAGCAGCAACAAGCTATCACAAATCTGACATCAAATTCCTTGGTAACAACTCAAGTTAAAAATAAAAAAATAAAAAAACAGAAATGGAACAAAAACAAAAACCTTCACTCACATCTCGCACAAACACCGGCACACACACTGAAAATTAAACAGCACAAGCAAGATCACAAAACGAAATCGAAGATCCGAAGCGAGCACTCACAGATACAATAAGAGCTTACCAAAACCAGCACAGTGAAGTAAGCACAACACAACTTCAACGATGGAAAGTAAACAAAGACGAAGATTCGAAATCAGAAATTGATGACGAAAATTAAGACAGTGATTCAACGATTTTTCGCAGAGAAGAAGAAGCCCTAGATTTGGGGATCCAAAGATGATAGGAGAGAGTACCTTTTACGACTTCGCTGTGAAACTCGACGACGCAAATGAGAGAGAGAGAACGAAAGACGAAAGACCGAAAGAGCTTTTATTGAGGTTCATTTTTTCGTGCTTTACGTAAATGTCCATCGATGTTTCGGGGAATTACGGAGTTGCCATTGTTGATTTTTGACTTTTTTATTTATTTTAACTTAACTTTTGATTTCAGTCGGTGGCGATGAGAGGGTGTGGTGTGTACATTGAATGTATGTAGTGTACTATTGAGGTTTCACGTGGCCCTCGCGCGCTCAGAGGTTGCCGGAGATGTCACGCCATAAATTGTGTTAGACCTACATAACGTGAGTGAGTGAGGTATGGTATGGATAAACTTCAACACATTTTTTTAATGAAAATATAAAGAGAAAAAAAATAGATAAACATTCTTGAGATTTAGTGTTTTTATTTTAATTTTTTTGTTAAAAAATTAGTCCGCCACAGATTCCAAGTGATTTACTTTTAATTTGTAAGTTTTTATTTAAAAAATAATGACACAACAGATAAAGTATTGATGTTATCACACCATCTTAACACATGATATGAAATTATCATTAATTTATAAAAATAAATCAAAATAAACGTACTAATTTAGAAGAATAAAAAATAATATTCTACTTTCCTATTTATAATTAAGACAGTTTTTAAAAAAATTGATTTTTATAAGATATTATTAGAATACTTAAATATCTTATCTCTTTCTCTCTTTTACGGAATAGGAGATGATGAACAATAGTTTTCGATAAAGTTAAGGATAAATTTGGAAA
>PYAF01001722.1:549944-566582 GCA_007407185.1 Glycine tomentella | reverse complement strand
ACGGAATAGGAGATGATGAACAATAGTTTTCGATAAAGTTAAGGATAAATTTGGAAAATATTATAATTATAGATAAATTTAAAAATAAATATTTAAATCTCAAACAATAATAGTTATCGTAGATTATTTTATACAGATTAAGAAAAGAAAAGGGCAATACACAGATGAAAGAAAGTTGTAATTTTATAAATTTAATCTTAAATCATTATTAATTCATTTCTAGATTTTGTAATCCATCATTAATATATAAGGGATATAAGTAAAAAAATATTAATTACTTTAAAAAACTAAAATGAAAATTATATTTAGACAATTTTTTTCTTTACACGATAATTATAATGGGATAATGGAAGTATTAAAATAAATTCTCAAATTAAATATTAAAATTTGTACACTTAATAATGTGACACATAGCACCATCAAGTTTTTGTAAATTTTTATCGTAAAAAATGGCTTATTATCCTTGTCACTATTGTCACCACCATTTACTATATTTTCCTTGTAGTCATCATCACTTTCATTATTGTTAATGTAACCATCACTATTATGTCAACATTGTAATCACATTACCCCTAGCATCACAACCACCATTACCTCCATTTTTGTTTTTATCACTTTTATTGTCCATGTTTTTGTTGATCATCACCATTATCATTATTATCATCACCGTCAACATTGTCGAGGGGATAACGTATGAGCTAACAAATGTTTTAAGAGAATGAAATGTTATAATGAAGGAGTACCACAAATTGAGACTCTAGGTGTATTTTCATCCTTGTATTAGTATTAGTCTCATAGGAAGTATTTTGCTGTTAAAATTATGTGTAATTGGAAGTTTCGTTTCAATAGGACGAGACGGGACCCTTAGAAGGATCATACCACAAGTTCTTGGAAGTGGCTGCTAAGGTATGTTGTATCTTGCGTTGTTTTGGTATTTAGTTTTTGTACTCTTCTTAGTGCATCTTGTGAACTCTTTAAGTTAAAAAGTGTGATAGCCTTGTGTCATATATAGAATTGGCCGTCACAATTTCGTTTTCTTTTGTCATGGTCTTCCTACTGATTTTCATCTTTGTCAATAATACTGAAAACCAAGGTAAAATGGCAAAAGTGTGTTTTTTTGGATTTTTCACTACATGTTCTTTGCACCTTGTTTCTTTGGTCTAATTTCCTCTGTATATGAGGGAATATGGAACCCTGAAATAATTGTGCTTGTATAAATTGCCAGGAATCATAGTAAAGCTAAGCATAATCCAATGATGCGCATCTTTGGTCCATGATCTTGGAATTTTACTGAATTTTGAAAATTTCGGTCCAGTAAACATACGTTCTATTAGTGAATTATGAATAAACTAACACAATTAAAGTGATTGATTATGAATTTTTTCTACTAAAATTTTCATATACACTGGACCAGACCACTTCAACCACTAACAACTATTTTTAAGGACCTGCTTCTTCATGTACAGAAATATATATATTTTTCATTTTTGAGGATACAAAGGTAACACTAAAAATTTCATGTTGTCAATTTCTCTTTTTTTAATCAATTAATTTGTTAATGTATAGTATGTTGTTTTGCACTGAAATTAATTATTGTGTTTGGGCACTCTTTCATCTATGTAACATTGTCTAAATTATTTTTTTCTTTTCGTTTTTTGATAGCCAAATTATTCTGTTTTTATAAAAACTAAACAATATATACCATGCTTTCCGATTGAGCACACAATTGTTGGCCAGTGTTTGCTGTGCGTTTGCGCCTCACATGTTTGAAAAGTAAAGGTTTTCTATTGCACATTTCTTATGAGATTTATTCATATTGTAAAGGATATGAGGAACTAGTTGACTTAAATTTCTGGCTTTTAAGGTCAGCTGATTGCTGCTATGGCTGGAAGTTGGTTGAGCCAGCTTGCAAGCAATTCATAGCTTGATTCCATAACAACTCAATAAGCAATGATTACAAAAGCTAATGAGTTGTGCTTACTTCCTTGATAAGCTGAAAATTTTAACATTTTTGTTAAATGGACAAAGCTTTAGTTTTCGTATGTTTGACTCATAATTCATTAGCTGATTTAGCTCATCATGAGAAAGCACTTCTCTCTCTCTCTCTCTCTCTCTCTCTCTATATATATATATATATATATATATATAATTGTATTATTTGACACCAAAATATATAAAAATTAACGAGAAAAAACATTTTGAGTATAAGATATGAGCTGCGCTAATCTAGCTCAAGTAGCTCCTGAGTTTGGAGTTAGTTGACTCGAGCATAAAATTCCAGGCTTAATTGGAAAATAAAGGGTATATAGGATGGTTTCTTTTCTTTTCTTATTAGAATTTTGTGATTAATCATTTGGATTAACTTGCAATTTAACTTGTAGAATTCTTGTAAATAGGTTCTTAACGTACTGCATCAAATAGACTAAATGCGTGGAATTTTTTTCATAACCAGTGTATTTCTGGCCTTTGAGATTGATTGGATTAATGCCCTTGTGAATTCTCCTTTTCAAAGGGGATAATGTTATATTTTTAAAGTATCTAATTTGTTAGAGATTATGTCACTTTCCTTTAAAGACTAAGTCTCTCTGTAATAATTTTGATTATTTATGGTCTAGATTAAAAAGGGTTGGTTGTCTAATCAATGATATCATTGCTTTTAATTCCTCATATTATTCGACGATGTTATTAAAATATACTTGGATATTAAATACGAATATCTCTTTTAATATGATTCAAACTTTAATTCACTATTATGAAATATTATATCCTTATGCTAAACTCAACCCCATTAATACCTGCCGTGATCATTGCCGCTCACTAGTACTCCTTAATTTAATTAAATTTTGGAAGGGCAATTGGGTGGAGTTTTTCTCTTTTTTTTAAAGCTTTTTCTTGTCTTTCATCTCCCAACCGTTAATCTATTATATCAATCCTAGGCCATGCCCATTCCTTAATTGGGCTTTTACTTAAGCTGCTTCATGGAGTTGCTATCTCAAATATGCATAGTGATTAAGTCATAACTACAGGATTTGCCACATTCTTGTGAATTGTACGTGTACCGGATTCACCGTTTCATTTGTCCATTTTCTGTATAAAAAAAAAAAAAAAAAGTCTTGTAATATAATCACTAGTGGTACCTATACTGCATTTCTGGTTAGTGACCATGGCTTATTGGCCAACTCTGTTGCATTCTTTTATTTTCTCATATGTATATATAGAATTTCTGTTGTAGAGGACTCCTTATTCTCTTCCAAGTTGTACTTCACCTTTTCTCTCCCTTGATAAATTTCATTTTTTTTATTTCACCTTTACTTCACTCTTCTTAAGATAAGTGGTTATTCTGTCTTGTTAAGCAAATCTTGAATTTGTTTTTCATTTCTGTTTTCTGACATCTACGTAGCATCCTGATGTTGGATATATTGCATGACAGGTAATACAATCCCAGGATATTCTTGTGTTGTGTTAAAAATAATCAAATTGTAGAAGAGATGCTATCAAAGTAGATAGAAAAGAAGCTGTTTTGTTCGTGTTTGAGTTCTATGCATTTTTTTCCTAATCATTTTGTTATTTTTCTCAGACTAATAAAAAGAAAAGGAAGAGCAGTGATCTCCCTAAAGTTGTACTGACATTTTTGGATGTATGATTCTGGGATTTCTGGCTCAGGCTTTGGGCATTGTTGTATGGGCTCGGCTCAAATATGGATAATTGGGCTACCTAAGAGGTCAGCCCAGAGTCGTAGACTTATGAGAATACTTTCCAAGAGCTCAACATGTGGTGGACCATATTTCATCATCATTTTTGTAAATAAAAAAATTGGGTAAGTTATGGGATTCATCAGAGGGGTGCTTCATACACCATTACCTTTTCTCCTACACCATTTCACTTTTTCATAATACCCAAAATGGCCTTAATGAATGAAAAAAATATATAAACGTTAACTATAAACGAGAGCTGTGAGCTGTGCTTTTCGATCCATTTTTTGAGCTTGGCATTGCCTGGAATCGCCATTCGTGAGGTTGTTGTTGTGCATTTGGAGCTATTTTGGAGGTGTACGAGCTGCAGTTGTCACCATTTTTGGTTTGGTGTCGCCGGAGAGAAAGCGCTATTGCAGGTGAGTTTTTAATTTACGTATGGATTCGGTAATCCATAAGCGTTTCAGCTAATCCGTAAGGCAAGGGGGCAATCTGTATAGTCTATATGGATTGTGTAATCCGTAAGAATCGTACGGAGTACACAATCCGTATAGCCTATACGGATTACCCAATCCGTATGGTCTATACGGATTGTGTAATCCGTATGATTCAAATGAATTACACAATCCGTATAGACTATATGGATTACACAATCCGTATGGTAAAAAAAAAAATTAAAAAAAGGCAAATTAATTTTAAAATGATAAAATTGAACATAAATAAGGGCATATTGTATTTAAAAGCATGTAGTTGTTAAATGGCTGAAGATATTTACATGAATGTTAAGTTGTTTTTTCTTTTGTTAGAATGGACAATGATGAGTGGATGTACGAGAGTATAATGGCTAAAGATATTTACATGAATGAAGACATTGGACCAAACGCTGATGACTTTGACGACAATGACTGTTTTATTGATTGTTCTGCATCGTTCCAAACAAATGAGGTGATTATGTGGATGAGTTACAGTTAAAGAATAGGAATGTAGTTAAAGTTGTTAAATGATTATATCTTAAACATTAAATATCAATTATCCTTTTGTGTGGGTGTTTGAATCGCGTGATGCCGTATTAAAGTGGGCTCGTACTGTTGCGTTTGAGAATGGTTTTGTGGCGGTTATCATTAGGAGTGACACAAAGACTGGAAAAATAGGAAGAACGTCATTTGTGTTAATTGGTTGTGAAAGAAGTGGAAAGTATAGAGTATGGAAAAAAGATTTTTTTACCTTCAAGCACAAGTAGTAGAAAATGCGAGTGTCCTTTTAAGCTGCATGCCAAACCAATCGCGCGAAGTGAAGGGTGGATGGTGAAGGTAATATGTGGCAATAATAATCATGTATTGGCCAAGTCATTTTGTGGACACCCATATGCTGACCGAATAATTGATGAGGAGAAGACCATTGTTGCTGATATGACAAGGGCGATGGTCAAACCCAAAAATATTTTGCTAACATTGAAGGAGCACAATGCAGATAATGTAACAAGTTTGAAACAAATTTACAATGCAAGATATGCATACCGGACGCGTACAAGAGGCACTAATACTGAAATGCAACAGCTAATGAAGCTTCTTCAGCGTGACATGTATATCCATTGGCATCGATTGAAGGATGAAAATGTTGCGCGTGACTTGTTTTGGGCACATCCAGATGCAATACAATTGAGCAATGCATATCATATGATGTTCTTGATAGACAACACTTACAAAACAAACATGTATAGGCTACCTTTGCTTGACATTGTTGGTGTCACACCTACTGGGTTGACATTCAATGTTGCATTTGCATATTTAGAGGCGGAATGTACGAACAATGTTGTGTGGGCCCTTGAACGGTTTAGAGTGATTTTTCTGAAAAGTGAATTTTTTCCTAAGGTAATTGTTACAGACAGAGATTTAGCATTGATGAGTGCAGTCGAAACCGTTTTTCCAGAGGCAACCAATTTATTGTGTAGGTTTCACATTGAGAAAAATGTGAAGGCGAAATGCAAAACTTATATTCGACAGCAGAATGCATGGGATTATGTGATGGAAGCATGGGGAAGTGTTGTTGACTGTGCTAAGGAGAATGAATTTGATGATTATGTTATGAAGTTTGAGGTTGCATGTGCTCCGTGGCCAACGTTCGTTAATTACGTTAAGGACACCTGGTTGACTCCCCACAAAGAAAAATTTGTGACAGCTTGGACCAACAAAGTAATGCATTTTGGGAACACAAAAACAAACAAGTGACTTTCCTTGTCTTAAATTATCATTCGCATATGTTTAAATTCTTTTAAATTAATTGATGATATTGTAAATTACAGGGTTGAGTCTGCCCATTGGACCTTGAAGAGGTTGTTGCAGAATAGTCTTGGTGATTTATGCACGGTTTGGGATGCAATGAACAATATGATAACCTTGCAACATACTGAAATCAAGGCATCTTTGGAAAGAAGTACACATGTGGTTGGACATGTTTTTAAAGTGACGTTATACAAGAGACTCATTGGCATGGTGTTCAGGTATGCGTTAAATCAAATTGCTGTTGAGTATGAGTGGGTGCATTATGCGGGAAAAAACCCATCTCATTGTGGTTGTGTGCTTAGAACATCGTATGGTTTGCCTTGTGCATGTGAGTTATCCAAGTATGTTATTGGAAGCATTCCAATTAACACCGTTCATGTGTTTTGGCGGAGATTAAACTTTTCGTACAATGGTCAAAATGAAAACCAAGTTACCATAACAGATGAGATGGAAGTCATATCTAATCGTTTTGATAAGCTTGATTTGTGTAGAAAAATAACACTAAAGTCAAAGCTTAAAGAAATAGCGTATCCTGATTTGAATTCCATGTGCCCTCCACTTGCTAAGGTCAAAACTAAAGGTGCTCAAAAGAAAAACATCTCCAAGCACGAGCGTTCGACACGAAGGGACCCGTCTTACTTCGTGTATGTGGATGAGTTACATTCTGTGCAAAACAGTTGCTCTACTCCGATATAGTGCAGCTCCTCATCTAATGTTCTAATGAAAAATCGGATGGTTCCTATGCTCGATCAATTTCATCCATTTATGCACAAATTTATTGTAGACATTACTGATGTCAAAGCTGATGGAAATTGCGGATATCGAGTTATTGTTGCCTTATTAGGTTACGGTGAAGAGGCTTGGTCATTAGTGTGCAATCATCTGCTTAAGGAACTTGCACAATGGACCGATCAATATATAGCGTTGTTCAATGGGATACATAGGTTTGAAATGTTAAAGCGCTCCCTATTAGTTCATGGATTGTCTAAGGTGAAACTTCGTTTTTATTTTATTTTACATAATTTGCCAATTTTTTATATTTGTAATGCATGTTTGATTAACTGATGATTTGTAGGTAACGATAGAGAAGTGGATGGATATTACAGACATGGGTCATGTGATTGCATCACGATATAACATCATTCTAGTATCCCTGTCACTATAGCAAAGTATGACCTTTTTTCCTCTGAGGGGCCAACCTCTTACAGATCCACGAGTTCATAGTTTTGTGCATTGGGCATGTGTTTGGAAACCATTTTGTTAAGGTAAGACACAAAGTATTTAATTCAGATGCATGCTTCAAGTTTAATTTATGAGATTCATGATTTGTGTAACAATTTATTTAAAACAGGTAACTCTGACCGGCAATTGTCCATTACCGTTGATGGCATGTCTATGGGCTAGTCACTGTACCACCGAAGCTTAGCATTGGCCTTACCATTACGTTCATCGAATGCAAATGTATACCAAATCCATGAAGTTGCGCACATAATATGTTGATTTGGGAAATGTATAGAGACTCAGTTGACAATGGAAATGTATGTCTTTAGTTGTTTAATGCATGTGAATCATTTAAAAACATATTACGTCAATTGGTGTCTTAAGTAACTAAACAACAAAGTAATTGCAACATGATGAACTATACATAAATATCGAACAAAATATATATCAATCAATCTCCAATAAATAACTGTCAATAACTCATATGTCAATCGATATGAAATATATATACAAGTCAAACATAATATATGCTAATCGCTGTCCACTACATCAATGTGAAACAAAGTGTCAATCGTGAGCACCGGAAGTCCTCCGTGGCCTAATAGTTGGTCTAGCTCGGGTGTAAACGTTGCCATCCTGAGTGACACTACGGACTAGATGCAGCATCTGCTCTGTCATGGAGTATGCATCGGTGCCTTCTGTGACCATCCTCATGTCAATCATGTGTTGTAGGCCCTCAGCAATTCGCTGGCACACGTTCTACACAAAAAAATGAAGTTAGTCAACCACATGGATAAACACAATGTGGTAACCAAAAATAAATAACAGACATACAACTTAAATAATTAATTGCAAAAGTTACATTACCACTGCATAAATTGGCCTCTGCTCTTCAACCGCTGTCTGTGCCTCTGACTGTGGGGGGGGGGGGAGGGTCTGTATGATCAGCATGTGTCTCAATTCTTGCAGCCTGCGGCACTGGTGGAATCTGGGAAGAAACCTCCTCATATCGAGCCGGAGTCATGAATGGGTGTGAAACACTGAAGAACCACCCCATGTATGCAGCACCACAATGACCTGGATAATCAACCAAGTCTCCGGTGTCCACAATGTGCTCTGCAAAGTGAACCCACCTATCCTCAATGTCTTCAACAGAAGGAACATCAGCCACAGGCTGGGGTGGAATATGCTGAACATGCCCAAACTGCCTAAGCACCCTCTCAGGTAGATACCTAGTCAAGTGAGGACCCCATCTAAGGAAACCGGAGAATAAACTGATGGACTGAAACTCCCTGTGCGGCCGATGCTCCACGTAAGGTGTCCAACAAATATCAGACGGTGTCAACCTATCTATACGTCTATGATAGGTTGCCACCGGTAAGGCTTTCGCGCTCGTCCACCTGCAGGATTGAGGCTGCCTCTCGTCGTAGTGCTTGTCAGCAACGACATTTCCTATAGTAGGAAAATGCTCGTATATCCAGCACTACAAATTTAAAAAATGCAAGTCAGCAAATAATGGAAACAAAACACACTGATAAAATAAGGTTTAATCATTAGACACATCAAACGATATCATTACCTGTAACAGAGTGATGTAGCCTGCAAGATGTTTCCCGTGGTGCTTACATGCGTAGCTCAAGTTCTCATACATGTGGATAAGAGCAGCCGCACCCCACGCGAATCCCGCAGAACAATCGAAGTCTCGAAACACCTCCAAGAATACCACAGCTATATGTGTGGCACTCTTGTTGGCGAACAATGTGCATCCAACAAGGTGAAGTAGATATGCCCTGGCGGCCAGGATCCACTGCCTCGCCTCGACCTTCGCGTAATATGTATCCCAGAGCCATGATAGTCTAACATAAGCCCCATGACACTGGGATGTCTCTGCTGCAGCCTCCTCTACAGTGACATCAAGTAGCTCCACCAACAATGTCATCGCCTCGCCGACGTCCAGCTGATCTTACGAGTTGAATGTGCCCATAACAGGGAGATGTAGCAGTGATGACACATCGTCTAGCGTCAGTGTCATCTCGCCCACGGGCAAATGAAAGGAACAAGTCTCAGGGTGCCATCGCTCAACAAATGCAGATAGCAACCCCCTATCCCCAGTCTCCACTAAGCATCCAATCAATGGACTCAGGCCAGTGGCAGCCAGAAAGCCTTCAATCTCAGCTACAGGCTTCCCGAATTTAGTGACCTTATGGCCATGGGAAGCAAGCTTCAACTCTGGACATTCCTGCATTGAACATATTATTTAAGGTAAAACATTAATGGATAACCAAATGTATTACGACATTCGACTATTTAATTCAACATGTCAATACCTCTCCGGCCCAGACGCGTAGAGCCACATGATCGGCAAACTCGGTCAGCACAGATGAATCTTCCAGCCCTCCAGGGAAAGATTCAGACACTGTGTCCATATCCTCGGTGACCGGATCAGCCGTCTCCACAACTGGTTCCTGCACAGGAGGATCATCATGAATAGCAACACCTGCCCTACGACGACGTACAGATGTAGTAGGCCTACGCCGCTCAGGGGCATCATGTTGATCACCTCTCCCATGTGTAATCGCTGAACGGTTAGGACTTTGGCCAACAGGCCGACACACTCCTCCTCTCGTCCTAGCCATAATCTGCATCCGCATAGTGTATTTTAGTTTTTGAGCTTCAACAACAACATCATTGTTCACTCATCTGGGTATATGCTTATGTATACTACTGTCATTGACAACCATACCATATAATCAACTCTAAAGTGCATACAATGAAGTCCAATTCTAATGCAAACCATCCTACAATGGGTTCAACCACTGCATGATGATAGGATCAAGCGAAAAGCTTTGACATATTAAAGTGCATCCATGCGCACTCATTAAGAAAAGGTAAAACCAAAACCAATATATTCAATATAACTGATAAAGAAAAGCTAGCAATCTCAGAAATCATCATATCAAGGTGATTACAAGAGAAAAATAGGGCCATATAAGAATAGGATTCAGGAAAGGATAGATTCCAAATTGATAAATGTAATGGCATAAAAAAGACTACAGAGTGGGCCAAGCGTTGAAATAAAACTACATAGAGATCGATCATCATTGTGTACTCTCAAGTTTGTAGGTGCATGTTATATTATACACCTATCAAGAGCTAATCTCAAGATATACTTGCTATCAGCAAATACACCTATTCCTCTCAATCTCTATGATGCTTATCCTTTTTTTGATCAATTCAAACAGTAAGTTTCTAGCTAATTGGTTTTTTGATACTATAATGTATACCTTTGTAATTTCTTTGGCTTTTCCAGCAACACACATCTTGTTAGTATAGTTTATTGGAAGTAAGGGCATATTAAGGAATGTGAATGAGTATGACACAAGTTTAATCTACTTCTAGCTGCCATCATGTGAATGAGTAAAGGCATATTAAGGGTTCAACCACTGCAATTCACAAGCTTCATATATATTCAAGTCCAACTCTAATTAAAACCAACCAATAAATCCTTTCAACAAGTCATCTTGACAAGCATAATCCATTTCTAATCATATCAACACATAAAATTATCTATTTTCACTAACCAGCACATATATTGGCTGTTTTTCCTTAATTTTTTTCATTTATTTTTAGAAAAATCCATTTTTTAAGAAAATAGCTTCCATACGGATTACACAATCTGTAAGAACCTTATAGATTGGCTAATCCGTATGAGTGATACGGATTGACTAATCCGTACGGCTCATATGGATTAGCTAATCTGTAAGGTTCTTACGGATCCGGCAATCCGCACCAAATGCACGGATTGAGTAATCCGTAGGTGTCACACGGATTAGGTAATCCGTATGTAATCTGTAAACTCCATACAGATTACCTAATCCGTGTGACACCTACAGATTACTCAATCCGTGCATTTGGTGCGGATTGCCGGATCCGTTTCCGTTGTGCCCGACCTCCAATCCACCGTTTTCGCCATGCCCGATCTCCACACACCACCATCGACAAACCATTAACCACCCACCAGGGAGACGACACACATAAACAGGTTACAGCAATGCACCGATTAAAATTCTAGGACTCACCTCATAATGTCGTGCCCACCAAACGGAGAAGAGAATGTATCAAGGGTCACCACGAGCTGCTGAACAATTCTAATGCAGCCGGTAACAGTGGGAGCAATGCCGGCGTAGGGAGCAGGAACGGCGCAAGGAGGGAGCAGGAAATGGTGCGGGAAGGGAAGGGAGCAAAATGTTTTTGAAAATTAGAAGGTGAAAGTTGGAAGGGCAGTTGCGAAAATGCACTATTTGAAATATGGTGTATGAGAAAAGCTAATGGTGCAGGAAGCTCATCACTTCATCAGATTAGGACAAAGTTAAAAATTTTAAGTTCCTGTTTTGTTTGGTGTTCAAAAATTGATTCTAAATCCAGAATTAATTTTGAATATATTTTTATATGTTTGGTTTTATATTAGAAAAAAATTAGAATTGATTCTAGATCCAAAATTAATTTTGGGTTAAGCAACTTTGAATGTGTTTTATTATAAAATCAAATTAGAAGTAAAATTTAGTACAAAATTTTGGATCCAACGCATAAGTTACTCAAAATTGCTTCAATTTCATAATCAATTCTGGACCAAGAATCAATTCTCCAACGTCAAACCAAACAAGCACTTAATAGCTTCTGCATTGTATCTAAAATTTTGTACAGAATTTTGCTCATAACTTGATTTTATAATAAAATATCCAAATATTTACTACATCACTTCAAAATCAATTTTAACCAAAATTAATTTAACAAAATCAATTTCAACCAAAATTAATTTCATTCAAAATCAATTTTGTCAACGTTTTAATCCAAATACTTTACTATTTTTTAAAAATATTTATAAATTAATTATCAACAATATCTTTACATTCATAGAAAATTTAAAATTTTAAACGAGAAATGAGTTATAATTTCTGCCAATTGAGTAGATAAAATGGATACCTCAATCTAAATGTGAAAAGTACTTGTTCAATTCATTCACTTGTTGAGTCTTCACTTTATTCTTTTTTCCAAATTAGGCATCAAAGTCCTTGTAAATGTTGTCACCACTGTGTAACTGTAACTGCCCCTAAAACATTATATCTGCCATTGTGTTTGATTCCTCCAATCCATGATTCATCTCTTTGAAGTCTTGAACGCTTATAGTTGAACAGGTGTAATTTGCAAAGTCGTAAATGCCACCTCCTCCATCACCTCATTGATAAGTGAAGGTTTAGATTTGATGCTACTGCTATGTACTTTGTTGACTAAACATGGATCACAGCAGCAGATGTGTTATGCAGAATCACTTTTGGCCCACCACTTATTTCTTAATTTTTTAAAAGTAGTAATGTTTTTGTAATGGAACCATTTACTTTACTTTTATCCTTCATTTGAAATTCTATGTCCATGTTGGTATCTAGGGCTGTCTGTCATCAAAAGGTCACATTTAAAACCTTCATGTGTAGCTCAAAAGGTCAATCATGCTAATTAGGGCATGTTTGGAATGAGGAATTTTGAAGAGAGGCAAAAGGAGGGATTCATTCCTAAAATTATAAAATGTTAGGCTTTCGGCTTGCTAGATTTGATTACTTACTTTCTGGAAATATCAATTGTTATTTTAGAATAATGCTTGATGAATTTTTTGAGATGTTAAAATTAGAGTAAAAAAGCCTATGTTAAAAATTATAATCATATGATAAAATTTGCACATATGTGAAATGACGAATCAACGATGCTATTTGGTACGAAATCAAATAGCACGAAATAACTGATGTGTGGATGTGAGATTTATGAAGTTTTTAAAAGCTCTCTAAATAAAAAAAAATTATTTGATAAGGACCTTTAAACCATCTCCAACTCTCATTGCTTAACGAGCTGCTTAAGTTTAGATATCATTGCTTAATTTTTTTTTACCACTGGATAATCTATGTGTTATATTAGGTTGCTTAAAATTATAGAAATAACACTTGGTTATGAGTTAAAAAAATTGTCTTGTCATTTAAAGATCATCTAACGGAGTAATGTAAGTGTTGCTTATAACTATACCATTGGAATAAAATATATATGAATTATTTAACTATGATATGACATTGTAGGGACCAATTAATATAACATAAATAACTCATAATGAGTTGCTTAAATGGCATCCAGTGGAGATGTTGTTATAAAATAAGCAAAAAAAAAGGTTACCTTTCATATACAAGGAAAAAAATTACAATAATAAGTGGGGCATACAAGATAGTGTGGGCGTTACATTATTTAGTTGTTATTACTACCATAAGGGAGGAGGAGAACGACGGGAAGAAGACTTTGAAGTTCGATTGGATTTTTAATAAGTAATAATTCTTGATTGTCGAAAGAAAGGCAATATAGATGGAAATTATGGGTCACATCATTCGTACTACTCTTAGTATGAATTTTTTCGTACCAAGTGTACTTGTCAAAATTTGAAATCAGTCTGACATTAGGATTGACCATCGTTAGTGTAGACTCCTATGATCTTTGTGGTGTTGTACTCGCAGGTATCCTCCATTTGAGGAATGACAAGTACCTGCAAAAGGGACTCTGACACTCAAGTAAGTGTTTGAGTGAGCAGAATATGAGTGCAAAGGTATGTGTGAAAGTGAATATAGAACTTGGTTATTTTATAACGATGGATGGAAACCTTAACACGTTACCTGGAGGGTTGTTGCAATAGTGTAACAACCTTGTTAGTCAGGCCTAATTGCATTATAACAACTTCGTAACAAAGTAATTACCTTGACAGCCAGATACTCGTGAATCAGAATCTCAACGGCCTAATCACCGAGCCATGCGATGCCAGGGTTGGCTATCTGAAGGGCATTCAAGCTCAGGGTCTAGGGATGACTAGGAAGAAGATTTGACGGGGACTGCTTAATGTTGCGTCACCTGCCACGTCACTTGCAGACCCCGGATAGTATACAAGCCCTTCAAGCTGTAAGCCCAATTTGTTGGCGAAAGAGATTATCTAATGTTGAGGGTGATAACCTTGACAAATTTAACGGTCACAGGCTTGTCCTGCTAACGGTCATAGGTTTGACAAGCCCCCCAACCTGGACGAACATTGTTAGGGCTATGATTGACAGCTTGTCTAGGGTGGGCATGATTTTAAGTCCTTTCAGGTAGAGTTAAATGTTTGAATGTCTTATGAGGAAGATCCATGACTTTGACTATTTTGACCATTCTGACCGTTACACAACACATTTAGGAAAGGCATTTCATTTCACTCAAAGTAGGCATGTGTTATGCACGTGTTGTTTCTTGACGCATGTTGCTTCGTGAGAGGACACGTCTTAAAGACGTGTTGCGTGGTTTGTGGGAGTTACATCGTGGCACGGGTTTTTAGGGAGTCGTTTCAACTCTCGCCAATTTCTGAAAGGTCTTGGCCTTCTCCCTTCATTTAAAAGAAATGCATGTTAGGTTTTCATCATCTTCAATCTTAAGCACCTCCTTTTATAGTTTTTCTCTTCAATCTCGCCTTACGACTGTCGTGGCTGTTCTGATTTTCGGCTGTAGTACTTTGTAATCACTGGGTTTTCTTCCATTTCCCCTTTCCTTTTTTCGATTTCACCTTCATTCCAAGTACACCCTTTTTCCCCACTATGTCTATTGTTTCTGACTCTATGTTGGGCATGGGCAGAAGTGACTCTGGGGTTCCGTTCAACAACCCCTGGTAGAGCGAGAAGAGTTTCCCATTACAGATTCTTCGTCGGAGGAGGTTCCTTGTGAGGTTTTTGACAATGGGGACTACTTCTTTGAGAGGTTGATGGACTTCAATAATGTGGGTGAGGGTAGCTCCGAACGATGTGCTGGGATGGAACCTCCCATGGCTCATTCTGAGGATCAACCTTCCCCCGTTACAACAATCGTGCCCCCATCCCTTTAGTAGATTCCAATGACCGTCGAGGTTGTGTGAAGGGGTGACGGTGGTGAAGTTTCATCGAGAATAGGCGTCATCATGGTGGCGAAACGCCTTCTTCTCCTTCTTTTATTGCTGGTTTCGAGTGGGTGAAGGATGACATTTTAAAGCATCAATCATCGATAACGTCCTTTTTGAGCGTTGGTGCCTTGTGGCATCAACTTGAGTTGGCCAAACCTAGTGATGTCGCAAGATGACCTTAGTGGCTTGCGAAGAAGATGAGTACCCGTTTATGCATCCTGCCCATGACAACCCCCACTACGTCTATGTTTATCGGTGTATATTTAAAGTGTTGAATTTGACTTTTCCTTTGAATGACTTTCAATGTGCCTTGTTGAGGCGCTTGAACGTGGCTCCCTCCCAACCGCATCCCAATAGTTGGGTAATGGTGAGGGCTTTCGAGATTTTATGCCCGTTCTTCAACATTAGGCCTAGTGTTCCCGTGTTCATGTACTTTTTCCAAATGAAGTTGACTGGGTGTCATTGAATAGTGTTTTCAAGAGGATGTTCGAGTTTTACTTGAACGCATTCTGTAGATTCAAGGACCGCTTCTTTATGGTCAAGGCAACTAGCATCCTTTCTGACAGGTTGCCATTGATATATGAAGAGAATGGGGAGCCTCGTTTCCCCTTTTACTGGAAATCAGACCTTGCAATGTTCAAGTGTTTCGAAGAGCATCTAATGTCTTCAGAGGAAAGGGTGGACAAGGCTATATTGGAACAATTGCTAGCCTTGCTTGATGCACGAGCCATCTTGTCATTGTCTTCGGCAAACGACCCTCTTCGTGTCTTGGATGGTAAAGTGTCTTGCCTTTTTTGTGTTTGTCTTAGTATAACTTTATCTTTTCTAATTGTGTGTTATGTTTTATCTATCTCTGCAGGAACAATGGATGATTTTGCATGGCATCCTTTAGTGAAGCATGTTGGACCTGTTGAAAGTGATGTGCCCCGTTGTTGCGATAACCGCACACTACGTCAAGTGCACCGCTCGTTTCAAGTAATAAAAGTAGGTAAGTAGAGTATCGTCTCCACAGGGATTGGGGTGAAATTCACAGTAATATTATGTCTAAGTAATTGGAAGTAAAAAGGAAAAGACAATATTTTTGGAGAATTGTTTGTTGAGTTGATTGAATATAAAACTGAAATTAAAATAAACATTAAAATAAGTTGAAATGTTACCAATGGAAGAGACAATTATGGTCAGGCACACTCACTAATGTTCCCTACCTCTTTCACTTAACTGGTTTATTAAGTTTGATCACTCAATGATACATCTTTCCATGTTTAGTAAATTCTAATTCCTTAGCAATTTAACCCTTTAACAACAATCCTAATTCCTTAGTGATTCTTGTCAAGCTTATAAAAGACTATATCAAAGGGGTTGCTATTTCCTATTGCTCAGAGAATAAATCTTTTCTACTTTAGTTAATCCCTAATCCCTTAGTGAATTAACCCTTTAACCTGAATCAAAAACCCAATCC
>PYAF01001722.1:538688-549844 GCA_007407185.1 Glycine tomentella | reverse complement strand
GTGATTCTTGTCAAGCTTATAAAAGACTATATCAAAGGGGTTGCTATTTCCTATTGCTCAGAGAATAAATCTTTTCTACTTTAGTTAATCCCTAATCCCTTAGTGAATTAACCCTTTAACCTGAATCAAAAACCCAATCCCTTGGTGAATTCTATCAAATTAAGCATGTAAAAGACTATATTATAAGGTTCTGCAGCCATGCATCCCTATCCCTAGGTAATGAATAACTGTTATTTTACTAAGGTCAGAAATTAGAATCCCAACGTTCCCATTGTGAATCCTAACCCTCAATACCTAAATAGAATGGCCAATTCTAAATAAGAATAAAACAATAAAGAATAGAGTAAAACAAAACAATCAAGAATTCTCATTCAATACCAGTCAAGTTACAGAGGAGTTTACATTAGTTCATGGCCTTCCCACAATACAAAGTTTAGCCTGCCATAGGCTTCAAAGAAACCAAGGCTGTCAAATAAAACATGATTCTGCAGTGGCCTAGCCTTGATCCTTGACTTCCAATGATTTCTAAGCCTTTGAGTGGTGTCTAATGGTGTAGAGAGTCTAATGTGTCTTTCTTCAGTCCAGAGGTCTTGTATTTATAGAATGGTTTAATTAGAGTAACAAAGCCCCTTCCTGTGCCCAATTTCGAACCAAATCTTTTTAAATCAGGAAACAGCGCCTTCGCAGCGCGGATCGCGCAGGTTGTGGCGCTGATCGCGCCACAAGTTCGAATTCATGGCTCTAGTAGCGCGAAAGTCCGCGCTGATCACGCGGATAGCACGCATCAGGACTGCCTTAAAACCTTCTAGCGCGGATGGCGCCGGGCACCGCGCTGATCGTGCGGGAGCTTCGAATGGATGGCGCTACTGGCGTGAACATGGCGCGACTGGCGTGGAGTTTTCGAGCTGGGCACTGTATTTTTGCATGTGGCGCGACTCGCGCAGATCCTGGCGCGAACCGCGCGAGATCCTTGACCTGCTTTTCTTCTTCTTTTGCCTTATTCTCCTCCTTTCCGGCCCTGAAACGCATCTTGGTAATGAAATGAGCTATAATCAAATATAATTAACAAACTTGCCTATAACTAATCTAATTCCTAATGATTTAATCGAAGTATAACCTCAAACTAGCCTAAAACTAAGATGTGTTTGCAACACATCACCCCTCCCCAGTTGGTGTCAATGAATCCTCTGGAGGGGGAAGAGATCCGACTGAAGATAGGTCGACCAACCCGACATTGTTGATGTTGTCAAGGCTGATGTTGTTGTGGTTACACCTAGTGTACCTCCTATTGCGGCTGCCAAGAGGAAGCGTAGTGAAGAGGTTGGAGGAGTCGAACTACACAAGAAGTCGAGGGCTCCCTTTAGTCTTCAAGCCCTAAAGCAGGCCACAGGGTTGGTGTCTGGTTCAAGCCGTCCCTCTTCCCTTTTTACCGGGACTACATCCTCAACCCCCTCAGCCGCTCAAACTACTATCGCTACGACCAACGTTTCTGATCCTCTTGCTCCTCAACCTTCATCCAACCTGGTTATTTTTGCATATTCTTCATCTATATCGGACACGTCCGATCCTACTCCTGTCGTGTTGACTCCTATTTCTTCTTTCGCATCATTGTCGCTTAGTGCGGGATTGATAATGACTGGTGTCATAACAAGCATGCCTCCTCATTCCTTTATTGTGCCACCTTTTGCTCCCACCGTCCAACATTCTGGAATGCCTTGTTTTTCTTCTTGTCCAAGTGTTTCATTGGACTAGGTATATACCTCCCGAGAAGAGAATTCATTGTGGAGTATGGGGTATAGGCCTGAGCAGAGGATGCCTGCAGGCTTTGTCTCCCCTTTTGACCGAAATCTGATTTGTTTTATGCAGGTGCAAAATTTGAACGATGATGCGAAGGTTTCCTTCAGAGGAGCTTGGCTATCTTAGAGAAGAATGAGAGCAAGCATAAGGAGGCTATGAACAGGATTGCTTCCTTGGAGGTGGAAGTTGCCAAGTGGAGGGTCACTGCTAGAACAGTGTGGTGAGTGGAGTTCCCTAAGGTGACAAATTTTATTGTTGCCTTTGTCGAGGTTGTCAAGTCGAACCACCAATTGTCGTCCAGGGTTGATGATGTTTTTTCGTAGTTAGTGAGTATGAGACTGGATGATGATGATGAGGTATTTGGACACTATAAAGATGTATTAAAAAGGATGACTTGGTAGGTACTCTGTTGAGGAGAGGAAAGCACTTAATGCCATGGTGGAAGAATCCGCCAAATTGATTGTTGATCTTCAAGCCCAGCTAAGGGATTTGGAGCTTGTAATGTCCAACCTCTAGGCCAAGCTAAAATAGTTTGAGCTCGTAGTGGCAAGGGAGAAGGAGGCGACCAAGGAGCTTAAGGATGAGCTCATCATGTTTAAGAAGGAGGCTGTGGACTAGCATGAGAAAGGGTTCTTCAAGGCTATCAGGCAGGCATGATTCTTTTTTAGCATCTCAATCTAAACCTCTTTGACCTATTTAAAGATGTAAAGACAAGCAATTGTTTGACGAGGACGAGTTTGCTGCTATGGAGGCGTCTGATGGAGAGGATGATGATGGGGTCAATGTTTAGGCCATGCTTCTTTTGATTTTTTGTTATGTTGCTTTTGTGGTCGTGTTGGCCTTGTAATCTTGACAACATTTTTTCTTTAATTCACGTCTATTTTTCTCCTTGCTTTGACTTGTTGTGTCGCGAATTTGTTTATCATATGCATATCACCATTTTTTGCTTATACCAAATTTGGACTTGGCCTCGTCATGGAATGATGAGTGTAGTCCTTTGCATTAGGTATGACACTATCATGCTTAACGAGTTTGTATGAAATAGAGAACTCATCGAGATAATGTCTAATCATCTGGGGTTTGATTTCAACCTAGTTGAAGGTCTTACCATTATAGACTTCAATGATGCTACCACTCATCTCGGGCACAATTATCATGTTGTAAAGATAGTTGGTGCTTCCCTTTTCACTTTACAGAGGTTTTTAACCAAGGCCATGGGCTTTCTGGTGAGACACGTCAGATATGAGGCTAACTTGGGTGTATTAGAGCCGACCAAGGGTGAGTTAGTCTTTAGTTATACACTCGTCTTGTATTGTTGTGGGCATGTTAAATTGGCCAAGTGTTTCTGGAATAACCGTGTTGGGCAGATCTATAGGCATAGAGAAGCCCACCAAGTACGGACCTTGGGCTTGTCAAGCCTTTGGAGATTCGGTCAGAAACACATTTGTTATGGGTTTGGTGAGACACACCAAGGACGGACCTTGGGTTTGATGAGCCTTTGGAGATTCAACCAAGAATACGTTTGTCCTAGGTTTGGTGAGACTAACGAAGAATGGACCTTAGGTTTGACGAGCCTTTAGAGATTGTGACATCAGTGTATTATATGCACATAAATAATTAGACTAAATGAAATGGAATTTTATTCACTTCAATCATTTGAGTACAAGTTCCCTCCATACCTCAGGTGTGCCTTGTTAAAACCTCTCAAGCCAAAACCCTGACTTTTATGTTTTGGGACAAAATACTTAAGCAGTAAAAAGAGTACAACACTTGGTCTTGTTGTAGATCAACTAAAATAAAATTTTAGATGGGTGGTATTCCACGTTCTTGGGATTTCTTTTCCATCTAGTTCTTGAAGTTTGTATGCTTCATTGGCTAGGCTCACCACGACCCTGAATAGGCCTTCCCAATTAGGTCGCAACTTTCATGCTCATGGAATTTTCTTGCCTCTCCCCAGACTCAGCATACTAGGTGACCAGAATGAAAAACGTGAGGTCAGACTTTGGTATTGTATCTTCTTGAGGCATAGAGCTTGGTAGCTTCTTCATTGACCCTTGTCATCTCTTGGAATTCTTCTCTCATATCAAGTTCAACTTTTATGTTTTCCTCATTCTGTTGAGTCTGGAAAACAATCTCTTTGTCGAGGGTTCCCCGACTTATACAAGGATAATAACATTCGTTCCATATGTAAATGAAAAGGAGTCTTCTTGATCATTGTTTGGGGCAAACAATGGTAGGCCCATAGTATGCTGGGGAGTTCTTGCTTTCACAAGCCTTTGTATTTTTCAAGTCTTGTATGCAAGCCTTTAAGGATGACCCTGTTCGCTGCTTCTTCCTAGCTATTTGTCTTAGGATGCTTGAAAGATGTTATTAGGAGTTTAACGCCTAACCTTGATAGGAATTCTTCATAGGTTTGGCCTTGAATTTAGTGTTGTTGTCGGTGACAATGGCATAGGTAAGGCTATACCTGCATATGTGGTGCTTCTAGGTAAACTTTTCTACCTCGCTAGCTAAAATCTCTTGCAGTGGTCTTGCTTCTATCCATTTGGTAAAATAGTCTATGATGACCAGTAAGAACTTGACTTGTCCTGAAGCTTTTGTCAATGGCCCTAGTATGTCTATCCCCAATATGGAAAAAGGCCAAGAAGAGCTCAAGTTGTAGAGGTTATCAAGGGGTGTGCCCAGGACATCCGCGAACTCTTGGCACTTTCTACACTTCCTCATGAAGTTGAGGGCACCAACCTTAAGTGTCAGCCAATAATAGCCAAAACGTTCTACTTCGGTTGCTAGGGAGCCCCCCTATGTGAAAGTTGCAAATTCCCTCATGTAGCCCTCGCCTTGAAATCCTAATTGCCATGGTTCTGCTGCATCACAAGGAGCAATCGTGAGGAATAGCCATTCTAATTTCATTTTCTTTGGTAAGGGTGTTGTTCATCCTCTTTTGAAGAGTTCTCCGTTGAGGATGACATAGTAACTAGCCTTCCTTTTCAGGCATCGTGCTTTTCGTCTGGTAGTATTATCCTCTGGGTTAAGAAATTTTTATAGGAGGTCATCCAGTTTTGTTCCTCTTCTTCCCCTGCCATGACCTTATTAGTGTTTATTGTCAGTGTTCGAAGCGTTTCCTGGATAATAGTCTTAAGGTGTCTAGTCTTCTTGGTGCTTGCAAGCTTAGATAGTAAGTCTTCCCTAATGTTGTCTTCCCTTGGTATGTGATGCATTTCGAAACAATTGAAGTCATCAATAAGAGTCTTTACAACATGATAAGGAGAATTGCTTCCTTGGTTGATATTTGTTCGCAACTTGTCCTTGGAAAAGTTCTGAGTCGCTATAGCACCTAAGCTTTCTTGCTCCCACTTCTTTTGCCAACTTTAGGCCTGTTATGAGTGCCTTGTACTCAACCTAGTTATTTGTTGTCTTAAAATCAAATTTGAGGGCCTTCTCCAAAGTAACATTATTGGTTTCTTCAAGGATGATGCATGCCCCACTTTCTTTGACATTGGATGCTCCATCTACATATAAGTTCCACCAGTCAGGGGTAGTTTGGACATTACCAGCAAACTCTACTAGAAAGTTTGCCATAAACTGGGATTTCATTGGGCCGCAAAGCTACTATTATAGGTCAAATTCTGACAACTCTATGGACCATGCTATCATTCTTTGTGTCAACTCATGTTTTCTTAGCACCTGCTTGATGGGGTGGTCTATCTTGACAATGATATAGTGGCTCTAAAAGTAGGGCCTGAGGCATCGAGCAGAGGTTATGAGTGCTAAAGCCACTTTCTCGATCATTTGGTACCTCTTTTCAGCATCATGAAGGATGCGACTGACAAAGCAGATAGGTATTTGATGTTTTTTGTCTTCTTGGACTAGGGCTGAATTGATGGCTTCTTTTGCTACTAAAAGGTACAGGAATAGGGGTGCTCCAAGCTTAGGTCGACTTAGAACTGGTGGTGATGTGATAGTTTTCTTGAAAGCTAGGAAAGCTTGCTCACAGCCTTCGTCCCATGAGAACAACTTAATTTTCTTGAGTAGCTTGTAGAAAGGCTTTGCTTTTTCTACGAGTTTCAAAAGGAACCTGGACAAAGACGCCAATCTACCATTGAACTTCGGAACTTCTTTGATGTTGGTAGGATTCTTTTTCCAATATCGTCGTACACTTGTCAGGTTGGATTTGATCCCTCAGTAGGTGATCATAAACCCTAAGAATTTTATGCCATCGCCCCCAAAGGTGCATTTTTTTAGGGTTAAGGCACATGTTGTATTTACGAATTTCTCCAAATACTTCCTCCAAGTCTACTACATATTGGGCTACGCTATGAGACTTGACAACCATGTCATTCATGTAAACCTCGACGTTTCGGCCTATCTGATGTTTGAAGACCCGGTCCATGAGTCTCTGGTAGGTAGCTCAGCATTTTTGAGTCCAAAAGGCATGACCCTATAATAGAAATTGGCATCTTCAATGATGAAGGAAATTTTTTCCTCATCTGAGGGGTGCATCCTGATTTGGTTGTACCCTAAATAAGCGTATATGAAGCTCAACAATTGGAAGTCGGATGCGCCGCCCACGAGCTTGTTGATGTTGGTTAGAGGATACACATCTTTGGGACATGCTTTGTTGAGGTTGGTGTAGTCCGTGCACATGCACCATTTCCCATTGGCCTTCCTCACTATGACAACGTTGGCCAGCCAGGTCGATTTGACTTCTCTGATAAATTGGGCTTTTAGCAGCTTGTCGATCTCTCCCTTGACTACTTTATGTAGTTCTTCTCCCAACTTGCTTTTCTTCTATGAGATTGGTTTGGCTTGAGGGCAGATGGCCAATTTGTGGCGTATGATGCTGGGATGAATGCCTGGCATGTCAGATGGCTTCCAGGCAAACAAATCTGTGTTCCTTCTAGGGCTTTAGCTATATGTTTGTGTTCATGGCTAGTGAGGTCTTTGTTGAGATGCGTGCAATGCCTAAGCTTAGGCCCAAGCTATATCTTGACAAGTTATTCTATTAGTTTAGGGCCTTTGTCGATGGTGTCATCCCAAGGGTCCACGTCATATGTGTCACCAGGATTTCCCCTGGTTATCTCGTAGATGGTCAGGGTCCTTATTGGGAATTCTTCGACAATGCTCATGACTTGACTATTGCTACCACCAGAGGGGGAATGAGGCTTGCTCGGCTCTCTGACAGGAGGATAAGGGGCCACCTTCACGCTTTCCGCATAGCATTGTTGGGCTTGCTTCATTTTCAGGAGGCTAAGGGGCCACATTATGGCTCCAAGCTCATTCAATGTTTTCCTTCCAATCAGAGCAAAATAAGAAGTGTTTGCATCAACAATTAAATACCTTACAGTGAAACTCCTCGAGAGCTTTCCCTGACTAAAGGTGGCCATTAGGTCCATGTAACCTCTAGTTTCCACTTTATATCCAACAAAACCTAGGAGTGGTCCATAGTGGGTTGAATCGTGGCGGGTGAGATTTCAAGCCTTTGAAATGTCTTCCAATAGAGTATGTATGTGGCACTTCTTGGTTAATAAGGACTTTGGCCACCATGAAGTTGGCAATGACGATAGAGACAACCATAGGGTCGTCTTGGTTGATGGGGTTGATGCCTTTGAAATCTTTGTCAGTGAAGGTTATGGGAGGAAGACTTCTTAGTGGCTTGACGTCGACACAATTAACATCAAGATCTTTGATGGCGTGGAGATGATGCTTCTAAGATTGGTTGGATAGTCCTCCTTAGGAAAATTTGCCTACAATAGTGTTGATGACCCCTTGAATTTGTTGAACAGGTTCATCTTCATGCTCTTATTGGGGTTGGTGCTCATGTCTTTGTTGGTGACGCCTTGATCTCCCATTATCCTCTGTTCTGTCTCCTCTTCTATCTTGTTTGCTGTCCCTTCTTCTGCGATGTTCCCCATTATGCCCTTTGGGTTGTCCTCCAGTTTGGTTATTATCAAGTTTTTTCATAAACTGAGCTAGGTAATCTGCTTGTATAAGTTCCCCAATCTTGTCCTTGAGGGCCTAACAGTCTTTGGTGTTGTGACCATGGTTACGGTGGTACCTGCAGTGCTTAGTTCTATCCAGACTAGGTCTGGGGGAGGTACGAGGGATAATTGTATGGGAACCTCTGCACTGAAGGCTTTCTCAAGGATGGTGGCCCAATTTTCCATCAAGGTGTATAACACTCATATCTTGGTCCCCTTTGAAGAGGTTGACGCTTGTCTAGTTTGTGTCACTTGTCCACCTTGTGCGGGTTGATCCTTGAGCTATTTTCCCCTTTCTCACATTTTTGTCCAACCTGTCAAACTTCATTTCAAAATCTCGACATTTCTTCCATCTAAATGTAGCCCTTGGCTCGCTCCCGTAACTCGTCCATATTGCTGGGAGGCTTCTTGAATAGATTGCCAACAAACATTCAAGTCGGAGGGCCAACAACATAGAATGTAGCTCCACCTCGGGATTAAGGTTCCTAACGTAGACTAGCTAGGGCGACAAAAGTCAAGTGGTGAGATCAGAGTATCGCATATTGAGAGCTGAAGTGATCGATAAGAGTGTCAAAATTATCAATAGACCCGGGAGGAAGTCCTTCGTTCCATGTAAGTGCAGCTCCCTTAAGGGACGTAGGGAAAACTTGACATAGGATTGTGTCATCATTAGTGTAGAGGTTGGCGTGAGTGAGGAACACATCCAAGTGCTTGTTCGAGTTGGTGGACCCATCATAACACTCCAGGTTGAACGGTTTCCAACCTAGAGGTAGGTTGACCTCCATGATTCAATCGACTAAAGGATGTAGTTAAGTCATCCACCCTTCATGTCGGTGTGCGTTTGAGATGTTGTTGTCATCCACTGTATTGTTGGTCTGCCGGGGGTGCGAATCACCTTGGGTTTGTTAATCGTGTGAGCAAAGTGCTCATTTCCTTGGGGGCGTGTAATGTGAGCCTCCAATTCGTCATGGTCGGCTTTTAGTTTTCTGAGTTCTTTCTCATGGCGTCTTTCTATCTTTGTGATTCGATCATCGGAGGGGGTTGAAATTTTCAAGGGTGTCTCTCTCCTGAGACTAGATCTTATGCTGACCATATGTGTAGGTGGTCGTAGGGGAAGTTTAACCGTGGCCCCACGGTGGGCGCCAAATGTACTTGTCAAAATTTGGAGTCGGTCTGACGTCAGGATTGTCCATCGTCAATATGGACTTCGATGATCTTTGTGGTGTTGTACTCGTAGGTATCCTCCATTTGAGGAATAAGGGCTACCAACAAAATGGACTCTAACGCTCAAGTAAGTGTTTAAGTGAGCAGGATATGAGTGAAAAGGTATGAGTGAAAGTGAATATAGAACCTGGTTATTTATAACGATGGATAGAAACCTTAGAACGTTGTCTGGAGGGTTGTTGGAACAGTGTGACAACCTAGTTAGTCAGGCATAACTGCATTGTAACAACTTCGTAACAAAATACTACCTTGATAGTCAGATACTCGCAATCAGAATCTCAACGACCTAACCACCTAGCCGCGCGGCGCCAGGGTTGGCTATCTAAAGGGCATCTGCGCTCAGGGTCTAAGGCTGACTAAAAAGGAGGTTTGACGGGGATTGCTTAATGTCACGTCACCTACCACATCACTTGTGGACTCTGAATAGTACACCAAGAAACATTTTCGATGATGTACTGTACAGGGTTCACAAAATACACGTGACAAGTGATATGGCGTTCCAGTACGCACTTCAACCCTTCATGTCAGCCCTGGCACAAGAGCACGAACACCTTGTCCTTAGCAGTCGGGCTACTGGGCCGAACAAGTTATCTCTAATACCTCATTATTTGAATATTAACGATAATGTTACAACCTCCTTATCAAGTGGCAGGTACTCAATCATCTATAAGGTACACATTATCTACTATTTATTATCTACAAGCCAGTAATCATGGTTGTTACATCACTGTAACAGCCCCTACAAACAAGGACTCGCAACTCCTACTCCACTCTATAAGTCTCATTCTCACCTAACTTATATACCTATTTGAGTGTCAAAATCATTTGTTTGTTGGTCTCCCCTCTTGTCCTCCTAATAAAGGATACTCACAATTTGACATACCATATCATGAAATCTACCTTGGTCATGTCCACTCTGACGTGGATGAGTGCTCCAAATTCTGGTAAACACAGAGACAAATTAATACAATAGTAGTGGTATTTGCTATGAAATATTTTAGTACGAATCTGCACAAAAAGAAAAACAACCAATAAAAAAACAACATTCGTCAATCTAGATAATAGTTAGACATAATCAAAATACCAATAAGATTCTCTTACGAATTTCATTTTCGTACTAATTAGCATTTTTGTTAATACATTTGTGTTAGCGTTTATACTATGTTGGTTGTGGGTCCCAATTGCATGACTTGATTACTAATTCTAGATCATTAGATCTTTGAGGAGCAATGAAGATGTTTTTGAACATTTGTCTTCCGGATTGGGTTCAACAGATTTTTTTCCTGTGGAAATCTTATCTTGGGTTGTGATGTATGATCGATATCCTACTTAGAACTGTTGGGAGTATGGTCCTCAGATTAGGATTTTATAGTGATAATAACGCCGTAACGGAGTGATTTTCTTTTCTTGTTTAAAGGAAATTTCTGCATGAAGAAAAGGACAAATTTGAAATGTATGCATTTGAAAAACGAGTGGTGATGATAGTTTTTCTTTTTTTTTTTTTGCTGGATAATGGTGATGATAGTTGTTTTTGATAAAATGAGTAATTTTTACATGAGTATTATTATGCGTTTAAAATAGTGTTAAGATAATTTCAAGACGGGTTTTATCATAAATTTTATTATTATTTTATTGTATTTTAAATTATTATCTATTGTGTTTAAATGATAATATTTACTCTAATAAAATGGATTTTGACGAGAAATTTCACATGCAGAGAAATTTTCTCTTCATAAGGATATATAGTCATAAGTCATGGCTATGATTCTCCATGATTAGTTATAAGATTTGATAAAAGTTGGTCTTTTTCTCAAATACTACATCAGACCCCATTTATTAAATAATAAATAATAGATTATCAATATGTTTGTGTTAATCAAAATTCTATAATGTTGATAATTAACAAGACAATAATGTTGGGCTTGAGGCCCTACTGATTTCTTTTAAAAGACAATGTTAATAAAATTAAAAATTTAATTTTAATGTACTATCAATATAACATAAAACTATCCATTCAATTAAATTGTTATATAACTTTTTAAATAATTATTATAAAACTTAAAGAATTTATAATACAAGTTATAATTTGGATAAAAATGTAAAAAGAACTTTACAATGCAAGTGTTTTAAATTAAGTTCAAAAGTTAATATATTTTG
>PYAF01001722.1:470107-523143 GCA_007407185.1 Glycine tomentella | reverse complement strand
AAATAAACTTGAGGACAAGTTCTTTTCAAGAAGGAGGGGATGATACAATCCTAAAACCAAGGCAAGTGAAGGAAGACTTGGAATTACACATGGAAGCACTTCCTTTGGTGATTAAAGGGCCAATGACAAGGGCTAGGGCTCAAATACTCCAAGATCATATACAATCCAACCTCAATCTCTTGGAGAACCATGGAGAAGGTTACAAAATGCTGAATTTATCTGTTGTAATTGATTACAAGTAGCCTATAATCGATTAAATACTTTGTATAAATGTTAGATTTGTCAATAGCTCTGCTGTAATTGATTATTTCGTCTTGTAATCGATTACATGGAAGTGTGAGTTCTTGAGAGTTCCTGTGATAATCGATTATTCTGGCTTGTAATCGATTACCTGGTTTTGGGAGCTCCTGTGATAATCGATTATTTGGTGAGATAATCGATTATTTTGTTCATGAGTCAGTTTCCAGACTGATATGAGCAATGTAATCGATAACCAAGAGTTAGTAATCGATTATTTACTTTAAAATAATCGATTACCATTCGAAATAATCGATTATTACCATTTCTGCTGTAGAAGAGTTGTTTTTCAATTTTTAAGTAGCTGCTGGATAGCTTTCCTTGGAAGCTACATTTGTATTTCATTTAGGACGCATTTACATTTCATTAGCTTATAGTTTCGAGGTCTATATAAGCTACATTTTAATAGATTGTAAGAACTTTTGGTTGAATGAAATTAGAATGCACTTTGTGTGTGAAAGGTTGAGAGTTATTCTCATTTGTTCTTAGTGAAGAACTTCTTGTTTCTTATCAATAGCTTTTGAGCTATTGTGGTGATTCTTGCAAGACTTATTGGAATTCCTATTCCATGGTGTCAATCCAAATCCACTTCTAATCTTCTTCCATTGTTCCATTTCTTAAATCACAAAAACCTAAAAGCTGCCAAAAACAGAGCACTTCATACTCTGTTTTTCTTTCCATTGAAGAATTGATTCCATTGCAAGGAAGATCGGGCCAAACAGGACTTGATTCAATTCAGGAGTCCATCACGTTGTTTTTGAGCATGTATATGATGAGGCCTGTGAAAGATGATCGGATTTGGGTTGCCGCGATTGTGTTGAGAATGCGAAGGGATCGTTCCTCTCCCACGGCGGCGAGCCTGAGGCGGGCGTCGGAATTGAGCAGAGGCTGGTTCTGGTCGTGGCAGATGTTCTCGATCATAGTCTCCACCGAGGGCGGAAGAATAACGACATCACGGTGGTTGTGCTTTTCTGCCATGAGAAGAAGAGTGAATACTTAGCAAGGAAGGAAGAGAGTGAGAGAATCATTTGCTATTTCTCTTTTTATTTCATTCAAAAGCATAAAAGACTTCTAAAACTTAATAGTACTAAAGTCACATTTACGTAGCTTTTTTGGTGTTATTAAAAATAATACAACAATTTTCCAATGATAGGTGACAAGACAAAGACCAGACCTTACTTCCACTACTGGTTTGAACCAAAATACCATTTGCCAATGAGAATGAAGCATATGTAACTAATGTGGATATTAATTGCTTTGGAGAATGTGCGCGCCAACTTCTATGCATGAATGCGTTTTAATGATGACGATGAGTGTGATTGGGGAGTTACAAGATCAATTTAATTACTAGTATTAGGATATATCCGAGGTGGTTGTGACCAATCGCGCCTATGTGGGGCGTGACCAATCGCGCTTGCATCGCATGTGACTAAATTACTATCGTGACAGTGTTGTCAATGTTACAGTTCCACATGGTGTATCAGGCATGTGTCCTGTCACATTTAGTTCGTAGAAAATGACATATTTCAAAACCTAACGATGTCCATCACAAATATAGGCGATAAAAAATGTCCATAATCAAAACAGGTTTAACAATTACATAGGAAAATATAATAATGGAAACCAAATTAAATAAGAAAATATAAAGTCTACGAAGGAGGAGGCCACTGTTGATGACACGCCTGACGATCTGGCAATCTGCGTCTACCACGTCCATGCGAATACTGTGGAGCAACAGAAGGTTGTTGCACATGATATGGAGGTGGAGTGTCCTCGACCGACAGCTCTGGAGGATATTCTGACTGGTGTGGTGAAAAATCTATTTGTCCATAAGGATCATCAATAGTTGCATCATCCCAAAAACGAGTTCCCTGACTATTGTTCCCTACTTGATCCCCGCATGGCATCGATATTGGACTGACATAGTACTCAGGCTGGCCTTCTGTGTCCATCGATGGGGGCTCTGGCCGATAAAATGTATCAGCCTCTGCTTGCGTCGGGTCGTAATATGTCTGATGAACACCGTATTCATGACCAATGAAGGGTGGCCTAATCCATCCACTCATGCATGGCCTGGGTGCATGAATAGGCTCAAGAACTAGTGTAATAGGTCGTTGACGGTGTCCTAACCCTCGACCCTCTTTCGCACGACACCCAAGTTGATGGATGACTGTGGCTCCTCCAGAAGCTGGGTCAGCGGTGCCTCTGGACCTGCCTCTTCCACCCGAGCGGACTCTCTAAAAACAACAATTAGACTACCTACTTCGTCGTGTACATAGTCCAAACCGTGGATCCCAAATTGCTTAGTCGTCGTGACAAAATACAAATTTTCCAAACCATCAACCTATAAGTCACAGCATAGTTACATAAACAACAATATAACATAATGTTAAAAAAAATTATTTTGACTAAATGACTTACACAACGTGCTAATTTGGGACCTCGCTTTGTCACATATCGCTTGCCGGAAAGTTTATACCACACCATGTACTCATGGTTCGGTGACATCAGACCATGTATTGCAGGAGGCACTTCAACATGGTCACCTCTCCTATTCCATCTATGTATAAATTTTCTTAGCTTACGAGCCTAATTTTCTTGGGCTTTACCCTGAAAGGTATAATCATGAACACCTTTCAATTTTCCAGCCTTGTGAGGTATTGGTTGATCCCGCCCAAACTGCCTCATGCATCTATCAGGTTACGAATACTCAGCAATGTGAAAACAAATAATAGGTGTCCTAGTCATCCACAAATGTTGTGTCTCAGCAGATGCACCCAGAAAATCGTAATCACCATAAGGTTGTCAAACCACCTACACAATTAAATCATATATACGAGTCACTTGCATATTGACATCCATTTTAAATAAATATATTTCATTAAAAAAGCATACCTCATCTCTAGTTAAGGTGTCTAGCCTGTCTTGATACCAATACAGTGGGTACGTACAGAAGCGACTTAGAGCATTGAATCTAATATACAGATTAAACATTCAATTGTTAATTGTAGTACGCATAAATACATGGTCATTCAAGTAATACAAAATAAACATACCAGTGTCCGAAGTGGCGGTCTGGCTCAGACGGAGCAGGCAATGGGGGAGCAATTGGTGGAAATATGAGCCACGCCCAAATCTGAAGCAAAACAGTGCAACCACCAATGTCTTTTCTATCGGGGTCTGTGCATTCGCACAACTGTCTAAACAAGTTTGCCAGAACCGCAGACCCCCAACTATATGTACCAATATCGACAAAGTCACCACCAAGTAAGGTGATGTAGCGACATCCTACTACGCTTCCCCCCCCCCCCGATCTGTCGCAAAGGATCCAAGATCCTAGCATTCGCGCAATGTGAGCCTTCGTGAAGTATATCACATTCTGAGGGTTACCAGCAATTGCATCCCATGAAGGATACACTCTGTCGAAATATGATAACCTCATACTGCCGATGGCTAACTCGATGTCCGCATCAGGGCCGTCACCAAAAATCTCATTACACAATTCTGCCCAATCTGTGTAAGTCTGTCCAATAACGACTTGCCCATTAGTAGGCAATCCTAGAATACCTGCAACATCTTGCAAGGTAATTGTCATCTCACCCTGCGGCATATGGAAAGTGTGTGTCTCTGGCCTCCACCGCTCAACCATAGCACTGATAAGACCAACATCAATCTAAAAAATACAAGTAAGTTATCAATTTTTAAGTTCAAAATTCACTATGTTTGAAACCAGCAATTTGAACATTAAAATTTCAACACATTAAACATAACAATATTCGTAAATCGATACCTGCATATACTTCATGTGAGCCACATTTATGAAATCAGCTTCAATCAAATACTGTGCGACTACGTCCAAAATATCATCGGGTTGGGGTCCACCACTAGGTATACCTCCACGACGAATCTTTAACTCTCTCTTTGTCTTGTCATTCCAAACTGCCTGTGAAATATGAGTGTGTTGTCTGCGCCTCCTAAGTACATCCCATCTGTATGGTCCAGGAAGAACATGCGTTGTGGGATCGATAGGCTCATGCTCACGGTCAAAACCAAAACGAGGTGACTTAGATGACGATGACTCGGCCATAATAATATGCTACACATTTTATAATCAAATTAAATAATAATTTATTTAATTTCAAGTACAAATTTTTTAAAATTAAAAAGTGGACTTGTGTTTTAATGCCAACTAGGGATTATCTATTATTTGTGTTTATGATTTTCCTTTTGTTATATTTTAGTAATATGAAATACACTCGCTCTATATAAAAAAAAACATTAGAATATGACATACACTCAATAATCACTCGATTTAGGATTTAATTACACTTAACACTCATTACCTTTCCCCAAGAATACTGCACCGATTAACCTCATGTCTTTCCTCACAAACTTAACGTGTATTGCCAACTGAATTGCACCTACTAGATTTGTATCTAAATCTTTTATACTCATGTAATGCCTACTTCCTTGACTGTTATTATTCATATTTTAACATTTTTTAGTTAAAAGAAAAATTGCCATAAAACCTAGGTCGTAAAACCTAGTAGGTCATAACTTATGTAACCTAGGTCATAACCTTACGGCAGTACTTAATGATAACCTAAGTCACTAACTACTAATATCGTTAGCCAATATACCTAGGTCATAACCTACGTAACTAACTCATGAAAACCTAGGTCATAACCTACGTAACCTAGGTCATACTTTACGACGATACTTAATGATAATCTAAGTCACTAACTAATAAAATTGTATGCCAACAAACCTAGGTCATAACCTGCGTAACTAACTAATAAAAACTTAGGTCACAAAACCTAGGGTCATAACCTAGGTCATACCTTACGGCGGTACTTAATGATAACCTAAGTCAATAACTACTAATATCGTTAGCCAATAAACCCAGGTCATAACCTACGTAACTAACTAATGAAAACCTAGGTCACCAACTAACACTAGCCTAAACCCTAAAACGTAGGTCATAACCAATGTAACCTAGGTCATAAATTTATAGAGGTACTTAATGATAACCTAATTCACTAACTAATAATAATTGTAAGACAATAACCCTATAACAACTAACAAGTAACTATTTCCAATAAACCTAGGTCAACAATTTTCTATATCAATAATCATTCTCTAAGACAACAATATAATATATTTCATGTCATTTAAAAACCATATATTTGAGCAACACTTACTTAAGTGACAAAGCTTCGCTGCAGAAAGCCTCGAATCAAAACCCGAATCTAGAGAGAAGTCAGAGAAAATAAGCTAGAGAGATGCACAAGTGGAGGGGAAATGCTGAAATGAAGGTTTATATAGGCTGGCTTGGTCACGCCTGGGTGGGGCGTGACTGCCTACCAAACACGCCTGCTGGAGATGTGATCAATCACGTCTTGGGAGGGCGCCATTGCTGCTGGATCACGCCTGGCTGGGTCGTGTTTGAACACGTCTAGCCAGGACGTGATTAACAACCATACATTTGTATTTAGTTTCCAACACTATTACATAAACAGCCTTTTAAGACGGTTGTTTGACCCCTTCAAAGACGGTTCTAGAACCGTCTTTGTATCTAACGACATTGAAAGTTGGACATATGAAGACGGTTATAAAACCGTCTTAGATTGTATTTATAATCGTTTTTTTTTATTTTTGAAGTACTTTCTAAGACGGTTATTTGCTGCAACCGTCTTAGAATGTTAAAATGTTAACATTCTAAGACAGTTCTTTGGTATAACCGTCTTAGAATGTGACCATTCTGAGACGATTGTGCCTAAGAACCGTTTTAGAATCACTGTGAGAAAATAAAAAAAAACAATGATTCTAAGACGGTTCTTTGGTATAACCACATTCTAAGACAGTTGTGCCTTAGAACCGTCTTAGAATCATTGTGAGAAAATAAAAAATAAAATAAAAAAACAGTGATTCAAGGACGGTTATTTGGTATAATCGTCTTAGAATGTGACTATTCTAAGACGGTTATGCCTTAGAACCGTCTTAGAATCACTGTTAAAAAAAATACAAATAGTGATTCCATTCCAGCCACCTTCTATATGCAACAATGGAGTCTTTTCCCACAAGGTGGGTCAGCTACATGGAATCATGGATCATATGGCTACATAGATCATACAGTGCTATAAATTTGTCTTCTATCAAGTACAAAGATAAGCCATTTACCTCTAGATCACTCTTAATGGGTTGACCTATATTTTTAAATCATAAAAGTAGAAAAGTACATAAAAATATTTAAGGATACTTAAATCATGAAAAGGGGGAGTGCACTAGTAAAAGGGAGTGTAAATATTGATAGCCTTTTCAAAAAGTTTTCTTATTAGGTGTTAGGTGTTACCATAATTTCTTTCTTGTCTTTAAGGATACTTAAATTATGATGCTGAGAACAGAAAAGCATCACACTACCTGGTATTTGGTTCTATAGATATCAACTGCAGTTGCATGTGACAGGATAACATTATGAGCTGCTACAAAGGGATCCTTTTCTGAGTCCCCTTCACTGCATTTAGCCATTCTAACAGGATAATCAATTATGTGCTGAGACTCCAAGAACATGCAGTCTAGAGAAATTTGTCTGCACCCAAAAAAAGAAGTTCGAGTCATAACTAGAAGCATACGTATTTTTGATTCATAGAAGCTAAGCTTATTAATCCTTTAGTCGATGAGTGGTCCAACAAAATTGTCATGATAAATGCTTTAGTGCATATACACTCGAGCAAACAGTCACAAATCAGTTCTGTAATGTTCTAGGCTAAGTATGTAGGTATGGAAGTAAATCAATCATAACCCAGAGGTGTCCCAGTAATTGATAGTTAGGTGAATTCCATTTAGTCATTATTTAATGCATGAATTATAACTTTTCTATTGAAAAGAAAAAGAAAATTCACTGAAAGAAGTGGAACCTTTGCTAACAGTTTTATAACAAATCTAATCACCCTACACTAATTATATCTAATGCAACATCTCTACAATGGTCACATTTTGGTTTGCCGATTCTAATGTAAAGTTCAGGATTAGACCTTTTCCATTAGAAAATATGAAAAGGCACAACTTTCATGACTTCTGAAGTTCTTAACTTGGAAATTGACCAGATATTGAATCAGCAAAAGCTGTAATAGCTGGATCAAATAAGAAGCTTGATTCAAACTACAGATAATCCAATATATCTTTGCATTACTTTGAAAGGTCATCTATTTCAATTATGGCAAGAAGAGATAGCAACCAACCAGAATTTCAAGCAAATTACTCCCATAACCTTATGGTTTCAGGGGATCAACGAAACACCCTATCACAACCATGATCAATATTGTGACTAGTATTATTAATCCACTCATAAAGTAAAATTATTGTTGTTTAGTGCCATAAGCATTTCTTAGAGCAATAACAGTTAAGAATTTCCTCTGAAATAGGCATTATATATGCTTTAGAAGAACAGGATTGTTATATTCTGGAACTTTGTCAACAAATACTCCCTATTTGTACAGAAAAATAAATTGCATACCAATCACTTTTAACAGAAGTAGCTATTAAAAAGTAGGAACTCACTTGAATAGGGATTCTCGTAATTTTTTATCCATTTGAAATTCATATTTTAGATCAAGATCTTTCAATGTTGTATTGATATTGATTTTATCTTCATTTGTATATCTTCCTTGAGTAGACCCCTTCAGATCATAACGATGGTGAGTATGAAGTTCTATGCAGAACATATTCCCCATGACCACAAAGCGAACCTAATGAAAACAACAACCAATGAAGAAAGAAAGAAATATTTATACAAAAACAATAACATCCAACCCTTTCTCACTAGGTGGGGTGGAAAACAAGGTTATTCATATATGTAGTACTAATTGAAAAGAAGAAGCTAGAGACATATATTTGTTATACCTTTTTCCCACCTCTTAGTGTTATTCGATGGAGACCAAAGAATTTTGTAATAAGAGTATTCTCATAACTTCCTACATGATGGTAGTATTTAGGAAGCATATTGAGCATAACCTTCAAGAAGAGAAAAAATATATGTACATAATCACGAACTATAGAATTGTCATTTAATTGGGTAAATCAAATTCATTATTTACTGTGAGAGATGGAAACATAAGCAACCACTGATTTCTCTGTAAAAGTTACTTCTTAACTAACATAAGATCAATTTTTCAACAAAAAGGCCCATCTAAAGCGCATTCTTGAGTAGCCATTTTGGCATTGGATTTCATGAACTTTGCCTTTAAAAATTGTCATCAGATTATAGGCACTGGCAGTATTATTGGTGTCTATGGAACTACAAGAGCCAGAAAGATAAGCCATCATGTATTCTGGCCTAGAAGTGTCTTTTCAGCATAATAACGTGTTTATCCAGAAACGTCCATCATAATGTGGCCTTCACTAGATTGGATTTCATGAATATTGTCCTTGAAAATGGTAATCAAATTGCTGGCACTAGCAAGTCCTACTGGTGTTGATGGATTGTCAAATATACACTAATAAGCAATCATCTTTTATCCATATAACATTAAAAAATACTTCTCTCCAGAAAATACCCACCCAAATGGTCTCAATTAGCCATTTTGGCATTGGATATCATTAAACTTTGTTCTTAAAATTTGTCACCAGATTAGTGGCACTTTAAAGTATTACTGGTATCTATGGGGTTTGGTAAGTAGGTAGTAGGTATATACGGAACTGTATATCACTCTAAAGTATTGTCTATATGCCAGCCATCTAATACGCTTATGTATCCAACTACACAAAAGTCGAATTCACATACCAGTTGATGAATTCAACACAATATGATTAATATAAAAATATTTTTTGATCCATGAAGAAAGAAAGAAAATGTCATTGCAAACCTTTAGTTCATATTTTTTCAGTGTCTTTATCACGAATCTATCATCTTGAGAAAGAAAGAAGATGCTGCCACTTTTTCCAGGTGAAGATATGTCCCTTAAACCAGAATCACCACAAATGGACATCATGTACTCTGCAACATCTAGTTTGAACATCTCTCTCAAATTCTTGGAAATATATGCTTATGTAATTACGCAAAGAAAGAAAGAAAGAAAAAGATGCTAGAAAGCTACATGTAATTAATAAATTGGGAGGCATACATTAATCAAGCACATGAAACCTTCAATTCATTAAATGGGCAAAATGTTAATCTGAAAATATGGTGGCCTAGCTGTAACATTATTCAAAAGGAACAAAAGAAGAGAAAAGAAAAAATTAGCATAACCAAACCTCTGGTTTCACAGAAGGAGAGCTACTGCCATTGCCATTTGACTCTGGTTTCGCACATGTCATGTTTGATGAGTCCAAACTAGCATATTCTGAAAAGTAATTCAATGCTCCAAAAAGATAATTCCTATATAGCTTGTGAACCAAGGTAATGCTGAAAACATATGTCCTAGTGTCATTTCCTCGTTATGTTTTGTACTCTAACAAAGCTATGTGAATTAATGGCAGATCACAGGAATCTCCTTGGACTGAAAAATATTTTAATTTATAGATGGGATTAGGCACTAATCTAAGTGCACTTACCAGTAAATATCATTATTCCATCAGTTGATACCCTTGCCAAATCTGGAAGAGTTTTGTTAAGGTATCTGGGAGATAAGAAATCAAGGGCATTCGAGACAATTACAAGAGAGAAAGATTTTGGCCTGTATGGAAGAGGAAACTTGATATCAGCCATTACAAAATCAACTAGAATTGTTTCAGTTACACCTAAATAGACAATAATAAGTCCATAAACCATGGCAGGATATTGACATCCTGAAACGAGTAAAGATAAAACAACTAACTAGAATCAGAAAACACTAATAGCCAGAAGAACAATCTAGTATTGTGCTTTTGCATTCATTTCAGTCGCATACTTTAAAACATACTAATGACCAAATTTTTTTTTTTAAAAAAAATAAGGCACAATTGATGCAATACCAAACAGAATAACACCCTCATATTTTTAATGGATTAAAATAGAAGGTAAAGCAAATGCCATCAAAGACTGAGAAGAAATAAAACAATAGTAAAAATAAAAATATATAACTATGATTTGATTAGAGGTGCAAAATTGGATGCTTTGATTACTACTAATCTGATGCACATTGTAAACATCAAAATTAAAAATAGCTCCAACGTTCACGATAGTAAAACTTATTTTTAAAGATATGTAACTATGATCACAAAAGGCTATGAGCTCTGTTCTTATAAACTTTAGTTCCATGTGGACAATAAGTGATCAATCATCCAACATGGCATTTTTCAAAATCATTCCCAGAATCATGTCCGTGTAACTCCCGTCAATCTCCAATACCCATAAATCTCCAGCGCTAAAAGAGCCTACAGTCTAGGCAATAATTCCTCATCACTAGCTTGAATATTGTCTACAAGATCATTCCAGCTATATAATCCTATTCTAGATTATTGATTCTCTTCCAAATTTCCCATGTCATCCTCCTCCAATTTGTAAGGTTTTTCTGACAGAAGTGATTTAAGCTTATCAAGTCTGGGGTAGTCTCAATAAGCTCCATATTACCAGATACAACTTTCTCTTCATCATTATTACTATCATTCTTTTTTTTATTTTCGTAATATTCTGAATGATTTGCAGGTGGTACAAGCAGAACAGAATTGGAAGTTCCGACAAACTAATGTTAACTAATGTCACTTACCAAAGATGAACCAATCATTACTTATTAAAAAGATTGTGAACCAATCATATTGGGTAAAATAAAATAAAAAATGTTAACTAATGTCACTTATTAATCATATTTACAGCAACATTTACAACAGAAACAAGCAGAAAATTATATGACCAAAAACATTTACAGCAAGCAAACCATATACAAGACGTAGAATGAATAAGAGAATTATTGATAAGAATTCCTTATTAGTAAAGTGAAAATCTTCTTTCTAAACTCTTTAAGTAAAGTGGATTAGGAATAGTTACCTTTGTTTTTGTAATAAATTGATAAAATTAATAAACTTATAAGTATATTGATGAGTTGTTTAACCCATTTCCAGCACCATTTGAAACATCCCTTTATTTCTATGTAATAGAATTTCTAAACAATCTAAAGCTATTATGCTTAAAATCAAGCTCTCTGAATCCAAACGATTGACAAGAAGACCAAATATTCCAATAAAGCTTGGTATAGAGACAGTTTCCAGTCACAACCATCCAGTCATTATTTGAAATCCCAGAAACCTTATATGCACCAAAATAATAAAACAATATTAAAAATACTAGGCAACAACATTGACAACAAAAATGCAACCTAATAAAGATGGAAAAATATTGTTGCTTTAAGTACTCCCTCTGGTAGGGTAAAAACCACTCAACAGGGATCATGAAGTTAGTCAATAACTACTAAATACACTAGAGAAAAACTTCATAAATGCATAAGCCTTACATCACGTGACCCAACAGTCATTCAAGTACCATATCAGGATCAATCATTCCAACTTCAATAAAAAAAAAATTATGGATTCAAATCCTCTATAGTTTTATCTATTGAAAGTATGTTTGATTTTTCATTAAGAAGCTTCAAAAGGACGTTCAGTTCAACAACACTATCAATGGATTGGGTTGAATGTGCTTTGGGACATTAACAAACGGAAAACCAATGAAGTATTGATTATAAATTTTTTAGGCTTACCCTTAATCGTTGTTTATTCTTATCCTTACTTAAGAGGAGGAGTGAATTAGTAGAAAAGAAAGTAAATTATTGATTTTAATACGAGAAAATTAGTTAAATACATGAGAGTATGAAATTAAGAATCATAGCATACTTGAGACAGGCCTCCCAAATTCCAACCGTTGATTATTCATTGCCACCATTGAAGCCAGAAATTGTTCAATACTGCAACTTCAGTAATAGGCTAATAGCAGCCAAGCTAAACTACCTAGAAAGAAAGAAATATCTTCTTATAAAAGGATTTACATATTTCATCCTGCAACATAAAAGGAAAATACTCAGCAGAGATAACACGAGGGATTAAGGCAATGCATACTTGAGTCAGCACTTCAATTTGACAATGTTAGTAAGGCTAGCCCAACATACTGAATTTAAACCTCGAAAAACATTAAAAATCTAAGGGGGATAAAAAGCAAATTAAAGCTAGACTTCAATACACCCAATTGACAAATCTTGCTAACTACAAGTCCTATATGATAAACAGACAAGTATACCTACCATTAGCCCTAAGTTTTATTTCCACTAACATGTCCACCTTGATGCGTCAACTGACTCAAGAAAAGGAATAGCAAACATTGCAGCAACTCAACATTTGGATCATACTGGGAGGGACAGTTCATAAAAGCTCTTAATAGAGATTTTGAGACAAGAATCAAGGATGGCTGAAAATTTGTGTAGGATCAGTCACCATAAAAATCACTTAAAACCATCAGACTATATAGTTTTGATCCAATTGTTATTTTCCTATGAACTTTCAATGCAAACATAATTTTTCATACTCAATGTAGGATTAGATTTTCATTCACTTACATTTACGGCAACGGCCCTCAAAGTGATGCATGCTGAAATCAAGTCAGGTGAGAACCTGCAATTGTTGTAACAGTCCTATAGCATGGATCTAGAAAGATTCCTTATCATCCTGTTTTGTATATCTGCTATCTTTATCATGAATTATGTCCTTATAAATGAAGGTATACATACCTAACTTACAGAGAAAGATAAATTAAAAGCAAGCAAAACATTTTCCACATTTTTGTGATGAAAAGAATATCTTTGGATGAATGCTGAGAGGATGGGATCAACAAAAGTCCATCATGGAAAAACTCATTTTATGCATCTTAACTTATGCAGAGAGAGAGAGAGAGAGAGAGAGAACTTACAAGGAGAAGAAGCAGAGGACACTCATAGTAACAGTGCACGAAACCAAAAAACACAACTTAGTATTGTTTTTAAGTATTCCATCCAGTTTTCTGTGCTAAGCCAAACATATTGTGAATTTGTGATAGCAATCCTGTTTTTTTTTTTTTTTAATTCTTCAACTCTTTGTGTAGGAGTGCAACACTTGCTTAGAGATGTCAAGGATACAACCATTAGCACCCTTGCAACAGAGGTTTCATTTGTCCCTTTGTACTCTTTATTCTTGATGCTTTTCATTTTTATATGTTTTTTCTCTGTAATACTTTTGTGGTTCTTTTAAGCAAATCAATTGATGTTGAATGTTCACAATGTTATTTTACATAGGTAAGTGCAAAACTCACAGTGCTAACCAGTCAGAAATCCTCACACACAGATAGGAAAAAGACACAAAAAAAAAAGGAAAAGCTAGATCCTTAAGTCTATGACAAATCATATTCAGTTTTTATTGTTAGAATGTTGTAGTTCTCTACTTCCTTAAATCTTCACTAGCATTGAAGATTGAGTTTGTTGACTTTTTCATATTTTCATTTAGAAAAAAAAAAACAACTAGCAAGTATGGGTGTTCAGCAAAAGCTCACTCGCAGTCACAACAACTCTGAGTATACATAAAAAAAACAAATTCAGCCACAACAACTCTGAGTATACATAAATCCCATATCATTGGTATCTAGAGCCTACCTGTCCTTGGCCACCAAAGCAAAAAAATTTCGCCCATGGAACAGAAACACAATCATAGGAGATGATGTGCAAAATAGAAGGTATATTTGATTATTGTCATCATCGAACGTTAGTAAAATAGAACAATATAAAGAAATATGTTCCTCAAAACTACCTATGGTCATTTACATAATAATAATAATAATAATAATAATAATAATAATAATAATAATAATAATAATAATAATAATAACTTATGTCATGATGAGATTAACCAACTCCAAATTTCAATGATATAATTGTAATTAATATGTTTGAAAGGATAAAATATGATAGCTTTAATTAATTAAGGATAAAATGCATCTAATAAATGAAACTAATTAATGCATGATTCTATAATAAAATATTTTATCATCAATTTTAATTCTATAAAAAGAAATGTTTATCTTACGCAACCCTTGATAAAAAAAAGTCAATGACATCTAAAAATAAACGAGGTCTTAAAAATGTTGAAAGGAAAGTAAAAGAATGATTGTTGCTGATTTAAATTGAAATGAAAGTAAATGGACAAAGATTTTGTTGAAAGAAGGGGTGGGAATCATACACTCGACTCATTAAGCCAGTAGTCATTGGTGTGTGAAGTGTGATAGGTGTTTGTTTGGTGTAAATGTTTCAACAATGATCAATACCTTAAGAATTTTTTTCATACATAAACTGGTAAACATGCAGTTGTATACTCTTCTCTGATTGTGAGTAATCACAAACTCTTTGATCACAAACTTCATAATATCAAAGTCAATTAAACTTCTTATGCCTATGCTATAAAAAAGGCCAAAGTCTTGCCACAATTTGGAAGAAAAATTATTAGCTTTATAGAATAGTGGCATGATCACACCAATAAATGATAAATATTCAAATTCAATCATACACAACATGCATAAAGTAAATGATTGTATAATTATACTTGGTACCTCCTTTTATGCTTTAGGGACCAATCTGTCACTGACCACCACTAACAAACTATACTAAGTTTAAAATATGTAAAGTGAAGTTCCAAGAATATGTTTTTCATTTAACATGCTTTATCTCCCTATAAAGTAGATTAGACCCGAGAAGTAAAAATATAACCATTGACTGCATCACTGTTTACCCACCCACTCCATTTCTGGTAAACATTTTGATAATTAAATGAGATAAAATCGAAGAGTATGATGGGATTGCTAATGAACAAGAACCCTCTTAATGAATTGATTGTAGATACTCATTCTTGCAAAAGAAATGTTTATGAAATTTTTGTTCAAGACATTCATTCCTTCAAGCATACACGCACATATATACACATAAAGGGAGACAGGATGAATTTGAAAATATGTATATTTTTAGGCTCAAAATCTGAAATGGTAATGAACAAACTGTGAAATTCACAGTTTATTATATTTTATATACTTTTTTCCTTAAATTTTCCATGTTATGAAAAAAGGAAGAAAAAAAAACTATGAACACAAGTAGAATCCCACATATAAACTATGGACAAAAGGACTGGAGCAAAGTAAAATTCAGATAGCCAAAGTCAGAAGATCAACTGACCCTCTTCAAGAATCTAGCACCAAATGCTCTGGTCACTTTTAATTGTCCTTTCACTCGATCATTAAATATGGTCTGATTATCATCAGGGTGTTCTGCTCTTATTCTAAAAACTTCTTGCGAGCAAAATTGAAAAATATTGCATAAAACTCTTTTAACAAATGCAATCATGTTTGCTTTCCATTAAAGATAAATATTTCAATATATTTGTACGTGGTGTTACCCAATTCTCTTTTTTCCCAGATTTCTAATCTCTTTGCTTTTTTTATTTAATTTCAAAAGAGACATATATAATATAAATAATAAGAAAAACTGAAATTTGAGCATTCTCAGGTATGTAAATATGAAAAAACAGTTAAAAACATATGCAGAGACAAGATAAATCAACATATACATGCAAGCACCAAGAAGCAGAACACAATTCAACAATTCATGTAAGCCTAGCTGATCAAATTTTAGAACTAGAACACAGTTTTGGCAGGGATATGTTGCGATCTAACCTCGTGTGCATTGCTTAAGAAACAAATCTAAGAGCACCAGCAAACACAGTGCAGTGAAACACACATCACAAGGGAATAAACAGAGAGAGAAAGACCCATTTTAGAAAGGAGAGTTGTTTTTCTTCTTCTGCGTGGAATCTGACAGATGAACATAGAGAAAAACGTGCCTGAATTGAATCATGGACCGGCACGCCCTCGTGAGGGGAAATGGGAAGAGGATTTGTTTTCCAAAGCTGAGGTCGTGGACGACGACGGCGGCGGGGAAGGCGATGAAGCACCCACCAGGTAGACCCTCGTCACTTCTCTTTTGCCAAGTGAGGACTGAGAAAGAGAGGGATGCACGCTTTAGGTTTTCTATGTGCGCCGCAGTGCCGAGTGAGTGAGGAGTGCGCTTTAGGTTTTGTAAAAATTAATTAATTAATATAGTAAAAAAAATTACAATTACCTTTATTCGTGGAGGAGTAGAAGCTTTTGGCGGCATCGAGGACGGCAAATCGGAGTGCAGTTCTGGCGGAGTAGAAGCTTCTGGGTGGTGCGATTCTGGAGTCGTGGTCTCGAGCTCTCGGAATCTCGGTGTGGCCGTGTGGGTCTGCTACTGTGCTAGGGCGTGTTCAATGCAGAAGCCAGACAAGGTGATTTAATTAGGTATAAGAATGAGAGAGAGAGAGAGAGACGGAGAATGAGAGTATTATTTTAATATTTCTTTTTAAGACGGTTATAAGAAAACCATTTTTATATATTTTAATTTAAGACGGTTTTAAGAGAATTGTGTTAGAACTCTCACGTTCTAAGACGGTTATTGTCAAACCGTCTTTGTATATCTCTTATTATTTACAAAATTGTCACCGCCTTAAATTTCTAAGATGATTTTCCTAGAACCGTCTTAGAATGTGCATCTTTAAAGACCCTTTTACAGTAGTGCAAACTACAATATTCTTGTAATTTTTTATTTAAATTGCTATATTTTAGTTTTTTCCTAAAATAAAACACTCCTATTTAGTAAAAAACAAAAAAAGTTATTTGGAAGGGAAAATCCTAAAAATGATTAGCCTTTTAAGGAACATTAATAAGCAACAAAAAATGATAGATACTTCTAGGGCAAAAGAACCAAAATAATATTTTTTTTATTAAATATTTACCAAAAAGGGGTTGTTTCAACAATATTTACAGAAATGGGGCTGTGTAACATGCCTGGATTAGGCATGTTACAACACGCCTAGATTGGGCGTGTTGTAACATGCCTAATCCAGGCATGTTACAGTGGCCCCATTTCTATAAATATGCCCCCCCCCCACCACCATTTCCTCACTTTCCACTATCTCTCTAGAAGTGTTCTACCTTCTCTCTAGAGTTTTCGGTGGATATTTTGTGCAACGAAACTCTGTTGAACTGTGAAGTTTTTCAGAAAAAAATCCTGCGAACAAGTAAGTGGATTTAATTTTTTGCCTTTGTTACAATATTTTTAGTCATGTTGTTATTATTTAGTTATTTATATTGTTAGTGATGCATGTACTTATTGTTTAGCTGGTTACTTAATAATTGTTTAAGTTTAGGGTTTAGATGTTAGGGTGATGTTAATTTGTTAGTGACATAAATTTAGGTTGATAGAAAATTGTTTAGTTGTTTGATACTGTAGTGTTTGGATTAAATGATTATAATTTAGAACTTAGGGTTAATGTATAGTTATTGTATGAGGGTTAAATTATTAGGGTTTAGGGTTGGGGTTTATGGTAATGGTATGAGGGTTTGTGGTTTATGATTTAGGGTTTTGGTGGGCATGGGTACATCGGTTTGAGGGATTAGGGTTTGCTGGGCATGGTTAGGTTGTGTTTAGGGTATGGTCATGTGACAATAGTTTGTGGTTAAGGGTTTAGGGTTTGGTGGGCATGGGACGTGACATTTGGGTTAGGGTTGGGGTAAGGTTGGGTTTCATGGTACTGTGACGATGGTGTGCGGTTAAGGGTTTAGGGTTTGGTTGGGCAGGTATGTGACGTTTGGGCTAGGGTTAGGGTAGGGTTGGTGTCATTGTTCTGGTTGCATGGATTAGGGTTTGGTTCAGGGTTCGGGGTGCAGTGATTAGGGTTTATGGTTTTAGGCCGAACTGGGTCAATGACTGAACCGGTTTTCACAACTATGTTTTTAGGGTATAGTGTTTAGAAATTTGTTATTTTAATGATTTGTGAATTGTAGATAATTGTTAACATGAATTTTTTTTTGTGTATGAACTTACTGATAACATGGCCGATTTATCTGGATCTGATTCGTTGCGCTCTGTATCGGATCATGAGGCTGAGCCGATGGATCCAACATCTTATGTGGTTCGTACCCCGTACAGATGGGGCGTTTTGTGTAGGCGTACTCAGCGAACCCATGTTTCACAAGCTGTGTGGAACGAGGGCACAGTACGACTACTAAAGACTCGACGTGGCAAGCTGTCGGGGGGGCCAGCATATGACAATATTCCTCAAGTCGTTTCTGATATGCTGCGGGACGCTGGCTTTCTTCATGTCGCATGCATGCGACATATTCAGGTATGCAACACCTCATATTAGTAATCAAATTTTATTTAACGATAACTATAGTTGTCAATTGATTAATGATATTGTTTTAGATTGATGTTGGGTTGATTAGTGCTCTGGTTGAGCGATGGAGGCCAGAGACCCATACATTCCACATGCCACATGGAGAGATGAATATCACGTTACAAGATGTGGCTGGTATTTTGGGATTGCCGACGGCTGGCAATGTCGTCACTGGAGTGACTTTGTCCGACGGAGATCATTGAGGACGTTTTCGGTCAAGAACCTGATGACGAAACAGAGCTGACCGATGGATATCTACGACTGACTTACTTCGATAGGAATTTTGGGGATTGGGGTGAGTTGGATAAAGATTTTGTCAATGTGATGCGGTTTGCAAAGGCGCACATTGCCCGCCTTATTGGTGCATGGCTGCTCAGCGATCGATCTGGAGGTAGCGTGATAGCAGCACGCTATATCCCTTTGTTGGCTGGGAATTTCCCAGAGATCGGAGGATACAGCTGGGCCTCTGCGGTCCTTGCACATTTGTTTAGACAGATGTGCGAGTGTACAGATGCATCCAGAAAGGACATTGGTGGATGCCATATGCTGCTTCAGGCGTGGGCGTGGCTGAGATTCCCACCAATTGCTCCATGTATTTCGCAGCCTACGGACCCACATTCGCATTTTGGACACCGGTATGTGTGACTACATGTTGAAGTTATAACAATTTAAACAATTAAGCCCTACATTGTTTAATGTTAGTTATTTTGTTCACAGGTTTAACGGGCTACCCCGGCATAGCCCGCACGAGGTGGTGTACTACAAGACGGCCTTCGATGCCTTCACTCGGGACAACGTATGTATAGTGCTTGTTTAGTAATTGTAAGTTTGCACTTGTGGTACATGTGATTACATAAAAGAAGCTAACTTTTTTTTTATGTGCAGGTTGTTTGGGAACCATATGGGAACTACGATTTCGTTGGTGCATCTGACCATGAGTGATTGTTGTGGATGGCATCAACGCCGATTATCTGTTTCCACACAGTTGAAGCTTCCCAGCCGGATAGATGCATGCGACAATTTGGGAGGGATCAGCCAATCCCACGTCCTGCCATGAAACTTAAGGGTGTCCACGACTTTTCACTGCGTGGTAAACGAGAGGAAAACTGGGTTCGTAAGCTCAGACCATTTATCAGGCGCTGGCAGCATAGGGAAAAACACATTGACCTCCCACCCCCCCCCCCAATCCATGGATTAATGTCACCAAACCATGAGTACATGGTTTGGTACAGGGAAAATGGGAAGCGGTTTATCACAAAGGAGGGTGCCAAGATGGGTCGTAGTGTAAGTTTCATTTTGATGAATATTTTTATGTTATTTACATTAATTATCATATTTGACATAGTTGACACTGATGTTTATATATTTGAATTTATAGGTCGATGGGATAGAGATGCTCTACTTCGCGACACTTAGGTAGAATAGGGCGACATTCAACTTCGATTGGGCCAATTAGGAGTTGGGTCGACTAATGTCTGTCTTCACACAAAGTTGTCAGGTGGAGGAGTCTGGACCACAAGCTCCCGAGACGCGGCTTGAAGAGGAGCCACAATTGTCTCTTCAAGTTGGTCGTCGCAGAAGAGAGGGACGTGGTCTAGAGCTTCGACAGAGACCTATTCAGCAGGTGCCTCAGCCCATTGTTGGTCCCAGGCTTGCTGCCCCGGGCTGTTATAGGCCTCCAATTATTGAATCGACATATGGGAGCCAAGTCTTTTATCATGATCCTACTGAGCATACTGGGTCCTACTATTACGCGGATGTGCCTCAACCAGGGGACACATAGACGCAGGGCCAATATGAAGACGTTGGCTTTGGGAATGTTCCCGTTGATTGGACGCATACCAACGTTGATCAGATGCTCATGGAGTTTGATATGGCCACAACAGGTTGTGGGGGTTGGGCAACAGATGAACCATATGTGCCCGAACCTGATGAGCATCCTATGCCATTGTATGCAGACCAGGGCACTCCATGTCCACCTCCATATGTCCCATCATATGATCCAGGCCCCTCTCAGGTAGACCCAGCTGAGGCAGGCAGTTCCCAGCGACCTCGAAGACGAAGGCAACCTGATCGACAAGCACATCGTCAACAGTGGCCACCACCGTCTTAGTTTTAATCGCTTGCTTGTACCATTCGTTTGTACCATTTATTTTAATGATGTGTATTGTAACTATTATGTATGTTACATTTGTTTGTGCTATTTATTTTTTAGTGTAAGTATTAGTTAGCTTATAATTTTCGTGGAATGCAAGAATTCAACACAAAGCTTGAAACACCCCAAACCTCAGCCCTTTTTTCTGTTGTGAGTATGATTTCAATTGTTTTATGTGTTTGTGTCCACTTTGATTTAGTATTATTCAGGTTGATTCTATATGTCATCATCACAGGCGTTTTCCCATCCTATAATCCAATAATTGTTCCTAAGCAGACAAGTATTCGTAATGGTCCTGTTCAATGTAACCAGCTTGCTATTACCAGAGATAATCAATGAACTCAGCTTTTAACTGGTAAAACTGAGATGTCTTTGACGATGAGGAAATGAGATTTCCTCAACTCCAAGATGACTATGTGAAGACCGAGCTTTGCTTGAAGCATCATATCGGCATAAACCCTAAATACAAAAGCACATTTGTCAAAGAAAATTGTAGCTAAGGAAGTGCTTGCCAAGACAAAACTTGAATTGGAAAACTAATTACTCAATATTAGTGAAGTGTATGTAATAACAATGTACCCCAATCCATAAACCCTAATAACAATAATGTAAAACAACATATTCAGCGCACATTTGTCATTCCATCTGCATGTCCGGTTTGCTAAAAATGGCTAAAATTTCAATTGGACAAAAACGTTTCCAGTAGTTCGATTCTGCTATGATCTTCAACACGTCTTCGTCGCTTGTCAACTCTTTTATGTGATATTCGATTGTGCTGGTCGAATATTGTGCATGGCGTGGATGTCGAAAAAATAATTTTCTCACCACCTATGACATGTGAATCCCATCAGGGGGAAATCCAACCGGCGCAACTTCCTTGATGACAGCCTTCAGTCTTTCCATGGTGCATGTAGAAGGAATTTGAAATCATATTGGGCTTGTTCCAGTAAAGGCATAACCCACAGAACCGGCTCTTCGGGGTATGTTCCACTTTCTGTTGTAATATAGCATTGCATCATGTGTTGGAACGATTGTGGATTGAAGTAGGTTGAGTATGCCATCGAGTGTTCTGTGGATGGCACATAAAATTTCAATTGGCCCAGCACTCGACATATTGTCACTGCACCTTAACATTCTGCAAACATCATCATCATTTGTGAGTGCCACAGAAGTAAAAAAATAGTTCTGACCTGCATGCAGGGATGGTTGTCGATAGTAGATGTTGTCAACAACATGGTCATCACGAAGAACAAGGGTTTGCTGCATCCTACTTTTCAGGGTTTGAAACGAACAGACATCAGGAACTCACATTGGAATTGGAGTTGCACATTGGAAAGAAACCCCTGTTTCGTCATGCTTCGTTGATCCATTAGGATAAATGAACGCTAATTTTGAATTACCAATGTTCTGACTGTTGGTTTCTCCTAAGAATGTCATCGTATGCACATTTAATTTTGAGTGTCGAGCATGTGACTTATATAGGGCTCAATGGCACCCAACTTGGGTGTGTTCAGTCACGCCCAAGTTGGGCGTGTTGAATGACGCCTATTTGTTAGACATGTTCTGTCACGTCGAAGTTGGGCGTGTTGAATGACGCCCAACTTGGGCGTCTTCAAGATGTGTTCAGTCACGCCCATGTTTGGCGTGTTGAATGACGCCCAACTTGGGCGTCTTCAATGACGCCCAAGTTGTGCGTATCATGTCAGACCTTGTTTGACAGCGTGCAATGAACATATTGTTACATCAAATGATTAGTATTAAAACGTTGTACATTAACAAACAATTAGTAAAAAAAACATACAACCACTCAGAAAATCATGAAGTCCCCCCACGACTAGGATAAACTCTCCGGTTGTGCCCAACTTGCTTACAAATGCCACACCTCATACGTCTCTGGGATGTTTCAACTTCGTCCATCTCGTTACGTATTCTAGTAGACCTTGGACGACCTTTGGCACACAACATTGATTTGTCAGGTATAATGACTGGACCTTCACCAGGTGGAATGGCCCGTTCATTACCTATTGGCTGCCATAGCACTGAATATGCCTGCACCAACGTACTTACAAGGAATACGTCGTCCACGTACTGAAAAGGATTTTGGCGCACATGTAAAGTAGCAGCTGCGGCATGACTGCATGGGTATTTGAATGCCTTGAACTTCCCACGCTAACAAACCCGATCGGCAAGGGACACTGAATATGACTTGTCGCACCCTTCATCCACCTGAAATAACGTTCAAGCAACGTTATATCTGCGTACATGGTGCCCGGAACCCAGGTCTGATTACGCCTCATTGCTTCAACCACATTTTTGCAATATCGTTGTGAATGCTAAAGCTATTCGGCAACCGCCTCACCTCTGTTTACAAAATACTGAACCAGTCGGGTGTATGTGTGTTTGACAAGAGCTGTGATAGGCATGTTCCTGGCTCCCTTCAACACCTTGTTCACTGATTCAGCCAAGTTTGTTGTCATGTGGTCGTATCTTCTCCCCTCCACATCATATGCACGTGTCCATTTCTCCTTGGGGATGGAATCGATCCATTCCGCAACCTCAGGACTGGTCTCACGAAATCGCGCAAATGCGATGTCAAACTCGACCATAGAGGGTGTATAACCTGCAACATCAAAAAATACATGAACATAATTTTCTTTACAAATTTTCTAAACTAAAAGTATGATAAATATCAACGTTTTCAGTCACCTAAATTCATGAGGGCCTTCTTCAGTCTTGCATCCTTGAATGTTTGATTAAAATTGCTGACAATGTATCGCAGGCAAAACACATGATGCGCAAAAGGTGGTTGCCAACCAGGATGACTTTGAACAGCAGATATAATGCTCCGGTGGCGATCTGAAATGAGGCATATATTTTGCATGCGAGTAATGTGGAAGCGAATGTTAGAAAGGAAGTAATTCCAAGCTTCCAGCGTCTCCCCCTCAACAATGGCAAATGCCAAAGGCACACATTCATTATTCTCATCCTGAGTTGTGGCAACCAACAATTTTCCTTTATACTTGCCATATAAATGAGTCCTATCAACTTGAATGATGGGTTTGCAATAGTTAAATGCCTCACAACACTGTCCAAAAGTCCAAAAAATGCGATGAAACACGCATTTTGCCCGTACCAGTCGATTTGCAACGAAGTAATCATTCGTCTGAATATCAAAATAAGAATCTGGTGCAAAACGAAGCATGTAGTTACACCACCTAGGCAAGAATGCATAAGATTCTACCCAATCCCCATAAACCATTGTCATTGCTTTCTGCTTCGCATACCAGGCTTTTCGATAAGAAACTTTAAATCCATATGTGTTGGTAATCCTCTCCTGAACCAATGAGATTGACATTGATGGTTCCTCCTTAATCATTCCTAAAAAAACAAAAGTAACAATCACATCAATAACATGCTTTGAGAACAAATATGTTTTTGAAATGCATAACAGCGAATTAAAACATACCAACAACCAGTGCAGCAATCACGTCAGAATCAAGCTGTCTGTGACCCTGTGAAATATGATCATTCAAGCAATTGTGTTTTCCACCCCATTTTGAAACAACCCACTTCTCACGGAAAACTGGTTCAATAGCCCTAACCCTCCAAGGGCAACCATCAGTATGCGCAACACACTTCATGGAAAACTTGTCAGGCTTGCTCTCAACCATAATTGCTTCTTGATGCTCCTTCATCAAGTTATGCTTCACTGCTATTTGCGTTTCCTTTTTCGAGTCAAATTCTTGTTTAACAAACAAATCATCCCCTAGTTGCCACGGACCCTGCACTGATCCCAAACCCGAACCAGAACCAGAACCGCTAAAAGAGTCTTGTTCGGGTGGGTAACTCCAATCAATATATGTATAATGAGGAATTCCTTGCCAGAAAGGAATCGCCTCAGCAGCTACATGTTCGACGTCAATTTAATTAACGATATCAACTAAAAAGCACTAGCAACACAAATTCTTACCAAAAAATCAATCACTTAACATTTATAACCATCTATATAGAAAGTAACTAAAAAATCAACTTAAACCCTAACCCTAAACACAATGTACGCCTGCCGACATAACCCTCAACCCCAACCAAACCCTCAACCCCAACCAAACCCTAAACCCCAGCAAACCCTAAACCTCAACAAACCCTAAACCCCAACCAAACCCTAAACTCAACACAAAGCCTTAAACCTCAACCAAACCCTAAACTCAACACAAAGCCCTAAACCCCAACCAAACCCTAACTATTTAAGCTAAACAATAAAGCACAAACACTTCCAGTTAAACAGCATACACCTAAACAATTTACTATACAAAACAAAATTCTACCATCCTAATTCATTTAGTCAACAAACTTAACTAACAAAATAACATCATTTAATGCACATTCAAAAACATATTAATAAACAATATAAAACAAATTAAATGACAAACCATTCAAATTCACATCTTCAGCTAATTTACCTTGTTCTGGTTGACTCGAACCACCCTCCGCATGATCACGAGTTTGAGATGGCCCCACATTAACATCTTCCTGATGCACACCAACATCCTCATCCTCGTCCGACGCACTAGCATCCTCCTCAAGAAGTCGATCTTTCATTGCGATGTTTTCATCATCGTCATCCATAACCCAAATTGGGTCATGTGAATCCTCCTCAGACACGTTTACCTCTCCGCCAACAAATGATGCCCCTCCAGCAGCATATGATGTATTATGATGTGGAACTGCCTGGATGGGTAAAACATCCTCAACTTCTGTAATATCCACGTACAACTCCAAAAATCTTTCCTTCCCTGGTTGCAAAATTCATCTAGTACCAACTCCATGTCTTCAACATCCATTATTTGAAACCCCATGAACTACTCGTGTTGCCATAATCTTCCCGTCAGTAAAGTGATTGACTGGTTGCTATTCAGACGTAATTTTTGCCGTATCTTTTCATGCAATTCAGTAATAGTTGATGTACGTCTCACAGAGGTTCCTCGTGTTTCCCCTTCAAAAATGACACCCTATTGGTCTTGATATTTTCTTCCATTCCAATATAAGACAACACGAACAGAATTACCACTTGAACTCATCTTTCTCGTCACTCACAACACCTTCAAAAATCTCTGAAAAACGAAAATACACCAGAATGGTAGGCAGTTTAGCAGAGATAGAGAACACTGCAAACCAATATATGAAGAAAAATGGGAAGGGTGGGCCAAATTTATAGAAATAGGGCAACTGTAACATGCCTGGATTAGGCATGTTACAACACGCCTAGATTAGGCGTGTTGTAACATGCCTAATCCAGACATGTTACGCAGCCTCATTTATGTAAATATTGTTGAAACAGTCCATTTTTTGTAAATATTTAATAAAAAAATATTATTTTAGTTCTTTTGCCTACTTCTAGGAACATGGGAAGAAAAAAAACAAAAGTAAACCCTTAAACGGCGTCGTTGAAATAGATGACGATGATGATTCACACAGTTTCGACCAAACCAGAAGTTTCTTTAGCATTGACCTCTGAAACTTGAAAGGCGCACACACACACAGCAAACAAAAATATCGGTTGGCGAAGCAGAGCATGCCCACATTCCATCACCTCCAAATTTATCACATTTTTCTCTGTAGCGGGTTACACTGTTGACCCAAAATGCAATCGGTTTGCGTTTTTGGAGATAAGTTATGGCGTTACGACGCCGTTTCATTCTTCGGCTCTCGCGTGTCGTTTACGAGTACCCGTGTGTCGTTTTGCCCACCCCGAAGAAGAAGCGGATTAGTGTCCATGGTTGCTAAGCGCAGCCCCAAGCGTCTCAAATACACCACCGCTTCTCGCTTCACCAAGGTTTGTTTGTTTTTACGTGCCACGTGTTCGTTACGCAACCGTTAACTTCGATGATTTTTTTTTATAATCATGGTAGTCCCAGCTAAAGCAGTGACTAATGTTTGTTGAAGACGTTAACTTTGATGATTGCTAATATTAACAGAAAAAGAAAATAGTCCATGCACTTGCAAAGATATATTGTATTTCAATCGCAAATTTGATGACATTGTGTTAATTTTTACACCCATTACTATTTTGATTTCTAATTAATGGAGAGTGTGAAATCTTTGCATAGAAATTAAACTCTAAATGGAATAATGGATAATGAACAGGAGGATGGTTTGGTGTACATTGAAGCAGACCCATCTGCCTCTGATTCTTGGAAATTGGAACCAATTGTGAATCTTTTGAAACAAGGTGCTGTTGGAGTCATTCCTACTGATACTATGTAAGTGGTCTTCAATCCTTGTGGTAGAATTTCGAAATTGTTTCCTTTAGGTTTGATTCTTTTTATTTATTTATTTATAAGCAGATCAAGTGCTTAGAGTTAGTTGGTCCAATATTGTTCATTTGGCATTCATTTTATACTTTCTCGTTAAAATTTCAGATACAAAAGTAAAGTACAAAATGCTGTGTTTGTTATGTTTAATAATGCATAATGTTTGCTGATGATATAATGTGTGGAGATGGTTTCAAACTTTAAGGTCTTTTTTCACCTAATCTTCCACTCCCACATGCTCTGTACTTCACATTTGATTAGGGTTTTATGTCTTTGTTGTTTTGATATCTTATGCTGCCCGTTTTTTAGCACTCAACACTTTGTTTAATAAAATTGCAATATCATTTGCATATGCTATGGGATGGTTGGGGTTCACTTGCTACTTTAGGTGGAGAGAAAAAATGAAGGAAAATCACATTTTTATGATTCATACTTTGTGACAAATGTTTATGATGAATTGATGATGAAACCATTGCTGTTGCTATGTTTGAACTCAAACGAAGTGGTGTCACTCCCATGGAAGGTTTGCAAGATCCTTCTTAACTTACTCTGGATGGTGTTTATTGTCACATTCATTAGGACTGTTTATGTACGCCTCTCCTGGGGTTGGCGATTCTTACAGTTACACAGCTAAACCATACCTGTTTGGAAAATTATACCTGGATCTCTTACTTTATATGTTATTCTTACACATTCATACCTGTTTTTAAAAAATTACACACCTTGCATACTTTTATGTATGAACCATACACACAATACCTTAAAAATAACAAAAGGTGTAATTTTCTAAATAAGCAGGGTATAAGGGTAACTAACACTGATCTCAGGGATATCATTGTTATCTCTACTAATAATTTTTCATATCATTAATCATTGTGGCAGAAAAAGAAAATGTTTCTACATGTTAACTATGATTATGATCATATGATATATATAAGTTACAATCCTATCATCCATTAACATTCATTTTATTCTAACCATCATGTAAATAAATTGGTGGAGGTCCATAATTACCCAGCATTGGGTTTTCTTTCTTTATGTAGGTATGCAATAGTATGTGACCTTAGAAGCCAGTCAGCCATTGAACGTCTTCGTAGGTAGGTAGCATTTTGCCATTCTTACACACATTTTGTTCCTAGATGCTCCGTTTCCATCCCCATTAACATAAGGTGTAGTGTTGTGTTGCAGAATCAAGAATATAGAAGCTTCAAAGGTGAGGGATACAACTTGGCTTAGTCAATTGTGCATGTGATTCCAATTGGCCTGTTACTTTTTAGTTTTCACATTATAGTGCATGCCACATGATTGCAATCACTCTTTATATTTGTTTTGGTTGGATTGTTTTTGACACAAATTAACAACTTTCTCGATGCTTATCTGTATCTGGTAATATTACTTCCAATTTCAACCATTTATGATTATGATAACTCTATACTTGCAGCCTCTTAGCATCTTGTGCCACTCATTTCGGGACATAGACAAGTACACAGCTGGATTTCCACGCGGTGATGGTCAAGGCCATGCAAATTTATTCAAAGCTGTTAAGCATTACTTACCTGGTCCTGTAAGTATGTTCCCTGGTTCTGAAGAAAAAAATTGATGAATTTGTGGACATTTTAATGATTTTCGGAGGGGAAAAGTTAATTGGTGTAACTTTCCATTTCCTAGAGACCACGAATTCCACTCTACTTAATATAATAAAGTAGGTTCTCATTTATTTCCTGATTTTTTCTGTCAACTTGAATGACCTTGATAAAAATTATGTGTTTGTGTATATTGGCATAAAGAAAAAAAAAAAAAAAAACTATAATTTAAACACAGTTAGTTCCTCATATTTATTTTCTGAAAATCTCAAGGACCAAGGAGCTTTACATTTTAGTTGTTAGGTGAAAGGATTTATCTATCAGTTCATTTATCTTCAATTGTTGCAAATGTGTATTTAATAGCCTAAGATGATTACTTCCCAATAATTATTATGTTATTCATTCTTACACTGTAGTGTCTATGCAGTATAATTGTAGGCAATTATTTACTTATTGTTATTGAGTGACAGTACACATTCATCCTAATTGCAAGCAAAGAATTACCTAAGCAATGCATAAGGTTTGGAACTTCATCTGCCAAGTATGCGTCAAGGAAAAACGTGGGTGTCCGTATGCCTGATGATGCCATTTGTCAAGCAATACTAAAGGAGATGGATGCACCGTTAATATGTACAAGGTTTGTTTAAATTCTTTGAACCTTTTTTTCCTCTTTCCATGGGAAATAAAGGTTGTTTTCTAGTAACCAGAATTGTTATTAGGCAAAACGTAGATTGAGGCAGCCACCTCAAAAACCACATCACTTTGATATGAAAAAATGATTTGGTCTCATCATTGAAGTGATACGGATACTTAAAAATAAATAGAAGTATTAATATTACAGAAAATCATGGCATTACATTCAAACATAAAGTAATCAAACTTAGTAATGCTACGAATATAATAATAGAAGTGCACATCTAACTCAATGCAAATGGGACATAGTGGCAAATATCTGAGAATAAGGGGAGGTAGAGGGAAAATCTGTTGCTTCAGTCTAGATTAGTTTGAGGCTGTGTGAATAAAAGCATAGAATAAGGATAAATGAAGTTTCAGCTTCTACATTGTAAGTCACCAAGGGCAGGTAAGTCCCAATACTGTATATATGGGGATAATCATCTGAACTTTATTTTTCATATATTGTAACAACACCCATTCGCTACCAAGCATTTTAGTGAGGGTAACTGAAAATTCATAATCTGGCAGCATCAACCACCTTACACTGATGCAGCCACATCCGGGCCAATGCATCTAACCTTTTTAGCCTTGGGTCATAATCTAGCCATTTTGACCACCATGCCAGTGTATGCTTGGTTTGGTATTGGGTGCTCCCAAACCCACATTTGATATGTTGTTCAACTGGATTTTATTTTAAAATTGTTTGGAAAAAAATGCCTCCCTCCCCCCCCCCCCCCCCCCCCCCCCCCCCCCCCCGGCCCTGGGAAAAAAAAAAATCCCTAGATAGAATATTGAAAACAATCCAAAAAAAATTACCGTATGCTTGTTCCTTAACATTACTTTTGAAATTTTTATCTTTCTTTTAGCATTAAGTTCCAGAAGGAGGATGAATGGATGATTGATCCAGTTATGATAGCCGATTCATATGGACCAGAGGTATTACTCTTTCTATCAAGCGTTAATGAACTTTCAGTATAAATAACTATGGAAATGATAATTTTGGTACCTACTCTAAAGAAAAGAAGAAACATTACTGTCATTTATGCTTGTTAGAAATGGACCATATCACGGTCATCTTTCTCTTGGGAATCTTATTTTGCAATTTCCCACGAAGAATGTGACTGAACACATCCTTTGCAGTCTATATTTTATAAGACTATTTCGGTATCTTTAGCTCTATCAAACCTATAAAGAATTCACAAGTTGGCATATTTGCTACTATTAGGTATAAAAGCCTTTATTCTCTCAATCTTTCACCCAGAAAGTTGAGAAGCAAAATTTTAAAAGGAAAACTGCTTAACACCTGCTTCTGGGGGAGATTAAATTTGCACATAAAACCTTTATTTTGGTTGTTCAGGGTCTTGATTTTGTTGTTGATGGCGGTGTAAGAGTGGCCGATCCATCCACGGTGGTTGACATGACAAAATTGCCTCCCAAAGTACTACGGCAAGGAAAGGTTGTAAGTTGTCTATTTGCTTGTTCTAAGTTTTAGATGGATGAGTTACTAAATTATGAACATCTGAAGAATGTGATGCCACTCTTTTACTGTGGTGCAATGCAATAATAGTAAGGGTCTGAGTATCTAAGAAGACTAGTTGAGATGAAATACATTTTTTTTTAAATATGATGAAATGTTTTTCTTTTCATTAAATGCTTTTGATTTTTATTTCCCCAATCAGTGTTTATGGACACTTGTTAACGTTATCATTACAATAAAAGAAGAATAAGAATACACTGACATAACAATTTTTGCTAGTCCTCACATGTTTACACTTCAATATGTATAGCATATCATATATTGTTTATTTACTGTTCGTTATAGTAACCTCAAAAATCAATTATTTACTGTTCGTTATAGAAACCTCAAAAATCAATTAGACTTTGTAACTAATAGGATATGATGTTCAGGGTCCTATTTTACATTGGATGGAATTGGAAGATGATCAGAAAACTGATGTTGATAAGGATCTCATCCCTGCTGGCATTTGATAGTGATCGTTCATTTCATTGAAGATTTAGTTTGCTAAAACCTTTTCATTACTCTTTCCAACTTCGGTCCAATCCTCTCAATGAATCTTACTCTTTTTCTTTTTCTTGTTGTTTGGGGGAAAGGGAGGAGCATAAAAGGAAAAGAGGAAAATGCATACACACAAGAACAAACATGAAAATGTAAAGTACATATTTCATGTAAACAAAAAATCATTTTGCCAGTCTTTTTTTATTTGTTCTATTTGAAATGAGTTCCCTTGTTTAGATAGTGCTTTTACTCAATGAACGATGGAAAGGAAGAAATTTTCTTTATTCCGGGGGTACAAATTTGTAACAATAATTTTGTTGTAGATTATTAAATTAAGTTAGCAAGGAGCCTTCTGGCACTGTGTACTTTTTGTCTTCGTTGTTTGAATATTGTGTAAGATTAAAAGTTCCTTAATTTATTGAATTACAATTTTATTGTTAAATACTTTATCCCTTTTATGTTATTCCATAGTTTTTTAAATAAATAAAAGAAAAGAACAATATTTCTATGGTGTCCTGTCGTTATTTTTACAAATAAAAAAGACCTGGAATGATGGATTGTGTGCTGGATGTTTGTTGAATATGACAATTATTATGTCTCTAGATTTTTAGTTTTTAGTTTCACTCAGAAACAAGGATCTGATTGGGGAAAAGAATAAATGCCCATATAAATGGAAGAGGAATGGTCCCTCAACTTCAAGGACAAGATCTTGATTTTGAAGCTTGGACTTGGGACCATGATTCTCTGGATAAATGTTTTGTTCATGCAAGTTTATTTTAAAAAAAAAGGAGTCATTTTATTAAAGAAAACAGAGAATCTTTGCCATTTGAAATTAAAAGAAAAAAATCAACATGTAATTTAATTTTAATGTACAGAAAAATATTTTTCTTTTTGAATGGTTAGATTATTTATTACACATCTTACTGGCTACAGCTGTAGGAGATCCATTTCCTGATCTCATGGTGTGATATGTCAACATTGAGTTGTTAGGTAATCCTTTTACTTCTTTTAGTACGATTAAATTAATGGCGTAAAGAATTTACTGATTATTGACTATATTTGATCAACTTTCTATTTTTTTTTTGTACAAATCTTTCTAATTTATAACTACACAGAATAATGAGGAATTAATTAAATTTTTCTCATTAGATAAACGACAAATGTTTTTTTTTTTAAATGGCGGATTTATAGTCATCTAACAATGTTATTCCTTTCTATAAAAAAACCAATGTTATTCCTATATTTAAACTTGATTTAAAAGATTACTAAGCTATGAATTATTTGAGAATTTTTAGTTAGATTTTTAAACAAAAATTATTATTAAGTCTTCTATCTTCTACAATTTTTGTAATTATGTTCCTAGAGAGAGTAAAACTACTACAAATTGTTATTTTTCCTAACAGTTTTAAGTCATTATAAACTAACTCAACTCAATTACAAAAACTGTAGAAAATCAAGAACCTAATTATATATATTTTTTACATTACAAATCTAATTAAAAAAATTCAAAAAACTTTAGAGACCTAGTGATTGTTTGATATATTATACATTTAAACTTTGTCCTATATCAATAATATTTTTATACTGTGATTCAATCATAATTAATAGTTAATATAATTTTTAATTATCATAAAATTAATAATTTATTATAAATTATGAATTATAATTAAATAATGATGTAAAACTTACCTATCAACTTATAACCCTTTTTTCATATAAAATTTGTCAGTCATCGTGACAAGTTACAATTAGCCACGTTAATATTTTGTGAAATATGGGCCAACAGCCTACTATTATTTTCCCTCCTCACCACTTTGTTTTTTATTCTTTCATTCTCCTTTTCTCTCTGCCCATGCATAGCAGAGCCACAGACACACTATCTAGTTTTAAATATTTCTATAGGAAAATAAATAAAATATAACATTTTTCTCTTCTCTTTCTTGTTTCCCTTATATTATTGTATGGCCCCTAAGGCCTAGGCCTAATCTCTCAAGGCCTGCAAAGTACAGTTTCATTTGCTTCCTCTCGGTTTTTATTTTTTAGAAAATATATAAATAAATATATTCCAAAATATACTTACAAAATACACAAGACATATCTTGATCAATCAAAAAATAAGGTCTGATACACTTACTAATACACGAGAAGCAAATGAGAGGTGTTAGACACACTTTGCCTTAAATTATCATCAAATATATGGCAAGGCACACCTTGCCTTAAATTGTCAACAAATATATGGCAAGGAGTCTGTAACGTTCTTTGTTTTCTTTTTTTTTTTTCTTTCTTTAAATGGTTTTGTGAATTTTAGAACATGGAAGTTATAATTTTCTTTTTTAGACTGGTAAAAGAAAGTAACTTTAGCTCTTAAACTTTATTTATTTTTAAATAAGAATAAATTAAATTATACAAATAGTTTACATTCTAGAAAGTTAGGCAAAGAGTTGTTAACTTGTTATGCAAGGTTTGTACCGAATTGTTAATTAAATAAAGACTTCATTGTGTTTTTGGTTCCCAATTGTAATTATTTGATTTTAGTCAATCAGATTTCAATTATATCAATTAAGTCTACAAATATTGCTAATGTGCAACTTAGTTCTTAAAATTATACAGTTGCCATACCTTAAGGATCTAATTCGCCCAATTGGATTCTAGAAAACTAAAATCACATATTTGTGATATCTCGAAACTCAATTGACATAATTCGAACCTCAATAACTAAAATTACATGAGATATCTAAAAAAAATAAAAAACGAAGTCTGAGATAAATCAGCAAAGACATCCAAAATTATAATTGATGGCTTATGGAAGAAACTTCTAGAGGCTGGATTAGTGGTGCTTAACCGTACTACAAATGAATTAGTTAAGGTATTTCCTCGACTCATATATAAGAAAAAAAATGATCTTGAATGTTGGATTTAAATATAAACAAATCTAATTAGTTTTGTCCAATTTAATGTTATTATTTTTAAAACACTTTTATTTTAATTTTATTTCTATTTTTTATGATTTCTTTTTATTTATGATAGCGAGTTTCAATGAAAAACATTTTAGAAATAACTTTAATTTTACTTGAAATTAAAAAAATTAAATAATATTATTTAACTTTTTTAATTAATGAAAAATTAATTATTTTTATTTATATATGAATCAAGAGGAATTACATAATATTCACTTCCATTACCATAAAAAAGAAGGTGGAGGAAGTCCACAACTTGGACAAGTTGCAGATCTTACGAGTAAGTTTTTGTACTCAATTAACTACTTGCAAATGTTGAATATCACGGATTCAATCAATTTGAATATAAACTATCAAAAGATGGGCGAGGTTCATAAAATATCATCCAATTAATTAAAGAAATAACAATTATATTTTAAGTGTTTGTGTTAAATAAAATTTAAAAAAAAGTCATATTAATTATTATAAAATTCAATAATTTTGAATTATGATTGGATAACGATGAAAAAAATAACATAACGTTACACACTATCAATTTTATTTCCATTAAATTCAATTTAATTTTTGGGTAAATATTAATCAGTTTCGTTAACTAAGAGTAGAAATTTTTTTTATTAGGATGTGCTAAATTGTATTCTCTTGTGATTTTTTTTGTGCTCCCTATAATTTACACATTAAAAACTTTTTTCTTTTAATTCTTTAACTGCTTTGCCATAAATTTTTATTCTTTTTGCCATAAATTTTGCTGAAAAAATATCTGTTCTAGTTTGAACTTTGAATAACAAGCGAGCAGTTAATGAGGTATGTAAACTAATGAAAAAGAAGCAGTTATGAGGCTGACAGTAATAGTTGAGGTAGTTGTCTGCAGCTTTTACTGATGTCTCTTCCATTTATAGCTGCGATGAACGTTGGACACTTAAATGTAGTGCCACCAACTGCATTATGTTGTCTTACCTACACACCCTCAACTCGAATGCCTCTTCATTAGCCTTTTCTTATTCTCACGATTTTGTCTTTCAATGTTATAGTAATAGTAATAGCACCTTGTACTATGGCTACACTACTCATGTTTTTTCAGCTGTATTGTGTTGCATTGATGGTGGTGGGTGTGCTGTTTGTCTCAGCTGAATCAACACTTTTGGTTTATTTCAAGCGTGCTCCTCCACCAAGGTCTAGGTCTTCTAATGCTGTTTTCCAGTACCTAGTTGAGAGGTTGGATGGTTCCAGTCCATGTAAGAGAAACACTTGTTCGTTTTCATGTGAGGTATGCAATTCCTCTAGACGATTTTTTAAGTTGACTTGTAGCTTGTAAGGCATGTTTAGAGGTTAATGGTTTGCATGAACATGATTTACAATAGTAAGACATGGTGTTTTGATTCATGTAACCTACCCCCACCTATTAAGAAAAGATTTATAGCATGTTTTGAAACATGTTGAAAACAAAGAAATCATGTTTGGAATGTGAAAATCACAAGTATTAACTTTTGAAAATCACATCTGAAACATGAAACCAAACGCGCTAATCTATTAGTTGTCGATGATTTGGTTTTGAAATAGGTACTTTTATTTGCAGTTAAACTATGGCATATGTACTAACAAGTCATTGGTTCGAGTGATCTCTGGGCTCAGTCCCCTTAAGCAAGGTCTCGAGTTTGAGCCTTGTAGATGAAAAAAAAGTTGTTGGGAGGAAAACCCCCACTAAAGGTGGTTTTCCCTGGTGGAGATTAATAGTTAACAAAACTGGTAGATACTCTGCACTAATGTCATGGTGACAAAAAAAAAAATTGTGTTGGTTGATGATGAATGTATTTTGTTTGACAGCTTGATGGCAAAGTTTACCCTTGCCAGTCTAATGGCATTGTGTTAACGAACTTAACACTAAATCATGAGCATAGATTTCTTCTCAATGTCAGTACAATCACAGGAGAAAGAAATTCATCAGTTTACTCATGGTTCATCGGTGAGCATTCATTTATTTACATTACTAGAAAATTGAAGAATGAAGAGAAATGGCATTAGCTTAACTTTTTTCCTTCTGACCCCATTTAAGTCCGATTCTCTCTGGTTATAATACTAAACTTCAGTAAAGCATTCTGGGGTTTTACTAATGATTTTCTTTTCACTGAATAGATTCAATTCCCCCAACTGCAGCCATTACTAGTGAACAGACCCACACAAATGGGCAAAAGATAGCAATTGTTGTCACGTTCAGTGAACCGTGCACTGGACTAGGCGGATTTCATTGCCTAAACCCATCAAACTGTGATGTAAGTTGGTTTCTAATGACCAGCATTGTGTTAAAAGTATTTGTAATTTGTTGTTTTGCTTGAAAACGTTGACAACATTTTGACTATTGTTTCACATGTAAGATTATGGTAGCCGGTCCTGCAAAAGTGGATGCATCTTCTTTACAAATTATTAGACCAGGTGCCAAATACAGCCTTGAAGTGATTATCTCCTCAGAAGTTACTTATGGGCGTGTTGTAATCACAATGGCAGAGAATACTTGCACTGACCAGGCTGGAAACCAGTTCAGAAGAACCAATGGTTCTACTTTGATTACTCATTTTGGTGAGGTTCTGGTTGCCAAGTTCAAATATTAACCTATGATCAGCTAAAAGGTATTTTTGGGACATTCATACATTCAAATGATTTGTATTAGATAGAAGACCGGTGATGGTGGACTTTTGGACATCTGTTCCTTCTTATGAGTTGAAAATTAATGGCATCCCAAGAACAGTAGTTGCAACAAGCAAACCAGAGGACCTGATAATTTTCTTGGACTTCAGCATTCCTATCACAAACTCAACTGAGCAAGTTCTAAATGCATTACATGTTAACTCTGGCGTCTTAATTCCTCTCCATGGCAGAGGCAATGGAACCCGCGGATTTAGTTTTAAAGTAAGAGGGAAAGTGTTGTCTGATATGCTGTTTTCTTACTATGAACATTAGTTACTCAAGATTAGAATAGTAACAAAATTAGAGTAACAATTGAATTCTGACAATTAAATTCCTTTCTATTAATTGGCCTCATTTTGTAGCTCAAGAACATATCAAGAACTGAGATTATCACAATTGAATTACAAGCTGCGTCCATACTTGGAAGGACAGGCACTCCTGTCTCTGCTGTTGCTCCGATCACACTCCTTTATGGTATTCTATCATCTGTGCTTATGATATTAATAATGTTAAATTAATCAGTAGGTTGCTAAACTATTTGAAAATTTTAATTGTGTCCTCAAACTTAAAATATTTGTAATTGAATCCTTGATCTTGTAAAAAAGTGTAATCGGATCCCTTAAGTTAGTGTATGGCAGCTTGAAACCGTCAGAAAATGACAATTTGTGACCGTTTTAAAAATCCTTGAGACTCAATTTAGTAAATTACAAGATCAATAATTACAAATTTGTTTAGTTTGAAGACCTAATTAGAAATTCTCAAATAGTTCAAGATCTATGGATTGATTTAACCTTTTAATAATCATTTCTCTTAGTAACTTTAACTCTAAACCTATTGCTATTGTTTTTTTTTTTTTTTTATAGATCCTATGAAACCCAATGTGGTACTAAGGACCAGCTCCCTCACTGAAACAAGGGATTTCAACATCAACATAATTGCTGAGTTCACAAAACCAGTATTTGGCTTTGGGACATCTGTAGTAGAAGTCTCGGGAGGAAGACTGATAAGGCAGGTGCAGCAAACTAACAATAAGCAAATTATTCCCTACAGATAATTTTTACATAATGGCTCAACAAATAAATTTAAGTTATTAATATTATATGTCGTTATGGTTCAAATAATGTAAAAATTCCTTACTTTGTTCCTTGTAGGGTAAAGGAACTATCAAGAGCTTTATACTCGTTGACTGTCCAAGCAGTGAAAAAGGAGGTGTCAGTTACCATTCCTGCAGGGAAGGTAACTGATATTTCAGGGAATGAAAATTTGGCATCTAAACAGCTTGCTATCAAGCATTGTATGAATATCTCTTTTTCTTATTCAAAATTAAATGCTAATTGTTAATCTCAGCAATTTTGGCTGAGCATTGTGAACATGAATGATACCTGCATGGACTTAAGAATTTTCTCTATGTTTGACTCAAACTCTAATATCATATGTTCAGATTCCACCCCAGCAATATCCATTGCACTAGACTCATTTATCAGTGCCGGAACAATAGCAACATCACTAGTAGCTGCTATGGTTTCACTTTCCTCAGCAAATTTAGAAGCACTAAGCATACTTGCTTTGGGAGGTGCAAGTAGTCCTGCTTCCAATCCATCAATTAATCTACATGTAAGTAAAGAAACTAATGTATGGTATTATAACTAGAATACAAACAATTTTCAATTTCTGATAGTTCCTCTATACAATATCTCTATTTAAGGGTTATCTTGTAAACATTTGATACATTTTACAGGGAATGATTGGACACCTGCAAGTCTTTGCCCTCACAAGTTGGTTTTCAACTAATCAATTTATCAAATACTCTGAGACAACAAGAGGTCTTAGGTGGCTCATACCTCATCACAAGCTTCCCTGGAAAAAAGTTGATACTTGGAATTCAATCTTGGAAAGAGAGAAACTTGGATGGAGAAGTAATGGCCAATCTGCAGGAGAGAGAGATCAACAACAAACTGATTCAATGAGCTTGTCTTATATTGATCCCAAACTATCATTTCAAACTGAAAATACCACCAAATTTGGACGGTTTCACAATCAGCATGATTTAAGTAAGACAAGTACATTATATGGTCTACCTCTCAATTCCATCGAATATTTCACTTATTTCTTGGTGAGTTTAACATCATCTTTAAAAGAAGTACATGAATAGACACTTGTTTAAGACTGATTCATTTGCCTTGTAGAGAGGAGAACCATTGTCTGCTAGCAATGTCATCAAAAGAATGGAGAGTTACAAAGGGTAGTTAGCCTTACAATTAACCTTTATGTTCATCAGTGACAGTAAAATGGAGTTTCTGAATTTACAGGATTAATTAAGAAGATTTGATATTTGTTTTTTATCAACAGGTGGCAGGACATGGAGATGAACTTATTCTGGCTTTGTGTGGGAGGAGGCTGTTTACTGTTACTTCATGTTTTCATGATATTCTTCCTAAGACACAGGACTGAGAGACCACCTCAAGGCAGTTTATCAGTTCCTAGGTTTGAGCTCTTTCTTCTGATCCTCATGCTACCTTGTCTTTCTCAGTCATCAACATTTGTAATAAAAGGTAAGCAACTAGCTACAACACTGTCTATTTCAGACACCTATATTTACAGGATTCCAAAACTGATTATTTAAGACTAAATTCATGTGGGTTTGAATCCTCGAGGCTAAAAAAAACTAACATTTGCCGATAAAATAAAAAGACTAAATTGACGTGCAAACTTATTCCATGCTTTAAGACTACATGTGTATGCAGGTGGTACAACTGGGGGAATTATTACTGGGGTGTTGCTACTAGCAATCCCTGTGGCATTCATCTTATCAGCATTGCTATTTCTTATTATTGCAATCTACGCGGGAAGCTTTGCCCAATACAAAGAATTCAAAAAAATAACCAATGAAGAAAAATGGTACACCAAGTTATTGTTCTTTTTTATCGGGAGGCCTACAACTGGGAAGTGGTTTAACAGGGAAGGGCTACCTTCCTCTTTCCTCTCACGCTTTGGAATTCTCTTTGATGATTGGAAGGGTCCTCGAGTGCTCATTTTAGGTGATCAAAATGAACAGAATAATACCATAACCAAGTGTTCAGAGGACAGTAATGAGGAAATCAAAATCTCCACATTCAAGAGGGTATTGGGCTGCATGAGAGCATCCTATATCATCCTTGACTTAATAAGAAGAGTTGGTTTGGGAATAATATCTGTAGCTTACCCATCAGAAAGCTCAAACAAAAGCCTTTTTGCATTGATAATCACATCAATGCAGTTCATTTATCTATTCACTACCAAACCATACATCAGTAGAGGCGTCCATGTCGTGGAAAGTGTTTCTCTCTTGTGTGAGGCAGGTGTGTTTGGTATCTTAATCCTCCACAATGGTTCACACTCAGTTGAATCCAAAACTTGGGAATTGGTTATGCTGTTTCTTCTGATGTTTACCTTCATTGCTCAGCTTACCAATCAATGGTATGCTATGGTAAATTCCCTATTGAAACTCTCACAAACTCAGAATAACTCTTTAAGGGATGGAGTAAAGTTAGCTGCCAAGGGCCTCATCCTGCCTTTCCTTCCAAGCAAGCATTGGTTCAACGTGATATCCACATTCTCCCAGCCAGAGACGAACCTGCTTTCAGTCAATCCTATATGCTCAGGAACAGAATTTGAAAGAAGAAATAGAAATGGATATATGGATCCAATTAGTGCCATGACGGCTACGATAGTCCCCGTGCAAAGTCCAAGCACACCCAACCACAATGTTGTTGAAAGAAGAGATCCTACAACCTGGGAGACAGGTGCAGGTTCACATATTGAAGTTGAAGGTAAATGGCTAAAGGGGCACAAGGCTGGGCTTAAGAAAGAGCTAAAGATTTTAAGGGAGCTTGCAAAAGCTAGCTTCTCTGGGGATACCAGGGTTGATGAAGCCAGTACCAGCTACACTTTAGGGGAACAACAACATTCATCAGGTGAAATCTATTTGGGTAATCCAAAGCGAAGATATTACTGACACTAGTGCACAAGGGCCATACATCACCACATCCTACTTTGGAAGATTTTGGAAAATGCACATTACTTCAAATTTCTATCTTTATTCCACATTCATTATTTGTATAGCTTCTTCCGTAGTTTTACTGACCTTAACTTGCTTCTTATGCTATTCTATATGACTCACATGCTGTAACAACTCCAATCAGTCTCAGGATAAATGTACAACAGATTCGGATATTCTCCAACCATTACTGTGATGTAGCTTGCAAATGTTTGGTACTCTTGCTTACTCTTCTTTCTAATAAGTATGCTTTTAATTTGATGGTTTTTTTGTTTTTTTATCTATATAAATTAAAATAGGAAAAAATGAACTGTATGTACTATGTACCATGTGTCAATGCTTTTAATTGAAGGAGTGCAGGACTTAAAAATTTTTAGAAATGATAGCAACTCATTCTCTTTTATTAGTTAAAATTTATTAAAAAAAATTATCCTACCACGTACCCATGACCAACAGGTCACTAAGACACAACTTTACCGCAGTGCCAGGGCTCGCCCTCGAAAAAAAAAAAATTATCCTACATCTTATTTAATTTTTTTTTTTTTCATATTTTTGCAATTTTCAATAAGTTTCAATCAAATATTAGAATGTATGTTAGAAAGACTCTGTTGCTAGCAGTCTAGCACTCTAAATTTTTTTAGTATTGCCATTTAGCACTATATATATTACCCTAAACATCTGTTTTCATTAGTATGTATAAAAGTTTTCTAACCACCTAAACAATATATGCAGTTTCATTTAGCACTCAGAGAAGCCACCTAGTAACGTACCAATCAACTACACGTTGTGCTATTGAGTGAAGAGTTAGTGAGGAGAAGTGGTGCATTGGGGATTTCTTCGATAGGAATTGGGAAAGGGAAGGTTTGCTTGTTGAGCTTCTTGTTTTGATTTTGAAAGAGAGAGATGTGAATGGAATGTTGTTTGTTCCTTCATTTGGGCGGGGAATTGCATAGAACCAACCACCAGCAAGGGAGATACACTATTTTGTACCCTACAGGGCAATATTGTTAAAATAAATTTAAAAAAAGCCCCGAAATTGAAGGTGGTGGGTTAAGTGTGTTTGGATGAGCGTTGGCAAAATTGATTTTGAAGTGATGTGGTTTATGTTTGGATGTTTTATTATAAAATTAAGTTAAGAGTAAAATTCAGTACAAAATTTCGGATCCAACACAGAAGTTACTTAAAGTTGTTTCAACCCATAATCAATTATGAATTCTTCTCCAACATGAAATCAAACATGTGGAAATATATACAAAATCAATTCTGAACTCAACAAAACCCAACAACATTATTAATAGGACAAAACAAAACTTGGTTACTGATCATATGATTCATTGTCCAAATTATTATTAGTAAAGAGTGAGCTAAAAATGAAATAAACAAGTTGTAGTTTAGGCATCCTGTGCTCACACATTATGAGGATAACTTATTTAGTAGAAAATCTTGTGTTTGATCCCCACCATATATGAAAACCTTCAAGTCAGCAAGTGTGACAGTACTGCAAATGAGATTAATTTTGTAGTATGTATTAATTAGCTAGTAGAAGAATAATAGTACATGTAATATCTGGCACTTGTTTGAATAAGGACGTTCTTCTGTTGTTCACGGAACAACATCGACACGCCTCCTCAAGCTGGAGCATATATGTCATATGAATCAAGCTTGTTACAAATATCGTAAACCAAGAAGAAACAAATGACAATTTCAACCGTGTGGTTGCGCCAGATAAGCATGGCTCGACGGCAACCAACAATGGCTCATAGTGGCGATAGGTGTTCACCCGTGAATAAAGCACGCCCTGAGGTGAAAGGAGGTGGTTCCAGTGTGACACTCTTTGGAGATGTGTCAAGTGTCGTGTACATAAACAAACAATTAAGTCTCAATTAAATCCTAATTAAACCACTCATGTATCCACTTACCGAGTTGTAAATTTCATGGTGTTACAAATTTTATCTATAATATAATAGTTGAGAAAATTTCATCTAACTGTTATTATGTTATTTTGAGCTTTCACTGAGTGAAACTTTCTAACTGTTATGCTTTGCTAATTTGAAGAATGAATGTAGACCCAATTATAGGAAATGATGTCAATATGAATGAAGGTAGTTTGAAATCTCTAGAGTTTCCATTATTTTGAGTTTTCATCAAGTGTGAACTTCTAACTCTTATGCTTTGCTAATTTGAGGAATGAACTTCGAGTTTTTGTTATTTTGAGCTTTCACTGAGTGCAACTTTACAATCGTTATGCTTTACAAGTTTGAGGAATGGACATAGATCCAACCGTAGCAAAATGATGCCAATCCAAACAAAGGTAGTTTGAGATCTTTAGAGCTTTCGTTATTTTGAGCTTTCACTAAGTGTGACTTTCTAACTATTATTCCGTTATTTTGAGATTTTGTCAGGTGCAACTTTCTAACTGTTATTTGATAAACTCGTATTTTAATGGTATTTTAAATGAGTTTTCATGTTATTTTCATACATTTTGATATATTTTACTTGACAAAACTCATGGTTTGAGATTAGTTTGTGTAAGACAGACGCCCAAGAGAATCCGATTGTCGAATCATTACATCAAGAGTGTTTGGTTGTTGAGTTCCCAACAATGATTGGTTTAGCCTCTCATTGTCATGAGAGACTTACAAAACAAAGGAAAATAAGACAAATGGAATGGAAAGGAAGAAAATGGGGAAACAGTGGTGTGGAGCAAGCTTCAATGGAGTGGGAATGCTCTCCTTCGTGACCTAGTTGCCTTTTTTGCTCCTAGAATTGAATCCTCCTCTTTTTCCCTCCTTTCTTTCCTTTAAAACGCAGGCCACTCATGTTTTTTGATGTTGTCCATGCACTAAGCGAGCAAGTGCACACTAAGTGCACTTGTAGAGTCCAACTGGATAACTGGCCATGCGTTAAGCGAGTTGGCCCGCTGAGCGGGTTGGTGCGCAAAGCGAGCCTGTCGCGCTGAACGCGATACTCTAGACCCTCAATTCATCTTTCATGTCTTGTGTAATTTCTACAAAAAAAATACAACCAACACATTGTAAATCAACTAATTTTAACATCTACTGAATAAAAACTTAAAAGAAGCTAAATTCTTACGTTTTAATCACAAAATAAAGCGTTAAAAAAGGAAAAGGAAGATAATTGTTATGTGATTTACATGTAAACTTTAAGTATGTATAGCAATTATCAAACTTCCTCAAATTTAAAGCTTTGTTTGTCCTCAAGCAAAAGTAAGCAAATGCTAAACTAAGTTAGATCAATGACAATGTCAAGGATGTAACTAATTGCAACAACTAAGATAATTGCATACTTCGAAAACAATTTTAACATCCAATCCTCAAGTTCACTCTAACTATGGTTTCGTGATGGAGTTGTACAAAGAATGCACTTAAATAGTGAAAAAGGTTAGCAAGAATGACAACTACCAAAGAAAGATCAACTTGTGCTTCACTTCTTATAAGGATAGTGTTTCACTCAAGCACACATGTGTTTCAGTTATGTGTATATCATTCAATGCAATTGAAGTTACAATTCTCAGTTTTGCACATCATCTCATTCAATGCAATCACACACACAACATGGATCACAAAGAACTTTATTAGGCTTGTAACATGATTGGGCTAACAAAGAAATCATGGTCTTTCTCATAGTTCAAAACAACTAGGTTCTAGGAGAGCATTCACTAATTCATTACTTGCTTCAGAGGGACCACTTTTCCTTGTTCTCCCAACCTTATTTAACTTGCCACTATCAACAACACATAGAGATTTCCTTGACATGAATTTTCTTTTCAATTCTTATTTCCAATTTTTTTAATACCAAAGGTACACTGTAATTCTTGTCTTCTATGTGCTTTTTACTCTCATCCCTACAAAAGAGGTTACTCCAAGACACTCCCCCAAATTTGGAACAAATTTGCTTCGATCCATAAATGATGCTCTCTTATAACCTAAGGTAAGGTGAACATAAATTCATATGTTTTCAGTTTAGGGTTCAAGATCAAGATTCATTCTCAGTTAGGCTCAAGAAAGGTGCAAGAGATTCAACATTCATTATCAACAGGGTTGGCTTTTTGGCCAAGTGGTTGAAACTAAATTAACAACAAGGCCTTGCTCATATCCACATCATTTATGCACTCAAACAATTCAAGACTCATGCAAAGCCAGAAAGCAAAATCAATTGTTCTCTCATAGTTAAGATGCACATAACTCACACAGTACGTGAAGCGTAAAGTCTTTCTTTCACAAGCTTTCCTGTCATGCAAGCTAACCAACTCACTCATGTGTATTCAATTCATAAAACCATTAATCAACCACAACGCATGCTCACTCAAGAATTGTATTCATACATCAATAAGACGCAAATCTCAGTAATGCAAACGATTTAACCAAACATGCCCCAAAAAATTGTTAACTATCAAAGTTAACCAAAACGTATCATCCAAAAAACTATCTATCATGCATAGATAAATCCAAAGTAAATAGTAGAAATAAAGTGTCTAAAGCACATAAAAATGTCGATAAAAGCAGAAAAATAATGGTAAGTCTTGTAAAAGATGGCCCCAGTCTTGGGTCGACCATGGGTCCCACGCTCCCTGAGCCGTTGTTCAATCCATAATGTAATCAGCATCCTCTGCCACCTCTGCAGCGTCCTCATTGCTAGTAGCTCCAACTCCAGAAGTAGCACCCTTGATAGAGGAAGGCTTGTCCTTAGGCCAGGCGACTCGCTCGAGGAATTCCTTTGGCGTCATGACTGGCTGATGGAAAGAGAGCTGATGAAGGCTCTACATGAGAAGATATTGTCCCTGGTGAAGATTGGACAACATGGGAAGCAACGACTCCTGAGAAGAGGAGGTGTGTGTGGAGGAGAAGGAGGAGAGTGGTCTGGACGATGAGCATGAGCATCCGGAGCAACAGAAGCATCTAAAGTTGCACAAACACGAGCCCTCCGCGGCCCCGGAAAAGTAATGGAAGGATCTGCTGGGTTCCAGCATTTCTTCCTAATATAAGCAATGTTGATCATGGGGCTGAGCGACTCAAATGCCAATGTGTCTAACTAGACTCCCTTGGCGTCGCAGAGGGCAGTGATCAAAGCCGGGAAGCCAAGTCTGTTGGAACTAGATTGGGCAATTTATGTAATCTGTGATGAAACCATACTACCTAGATCCATTCCATATGCATGACAATGCCATAGATCAACCTGGCCCGATTCATGTTGAAATCAGATGTATGAGAAGTGGAGGCAAGGTTTAAGTAGGAGAGGACACTCCAAGTCTGGACGAGGGTCATAGTATCCTTTCGCAGAATCTTCCACGGAGCTCCCTCGACGTTAGGGATGAAGTGTGTGCTCGGTAAGCAAAGCTTGGCCTTGATGGCCTAAGGGTTCGAGTAGGTGTGCAGGAACTGGGAAAAGGTGGTCAGGTTGCATCCCTCTGAAGGAGAACAAGAGTCTGGAGGAACTGGTTCAATGTCTGCGCATCAAACTTGATCACCTTCCCCTGCACCTTGCACTGCTTCGAGGATTTCTCCTCTAGGTCAAAGATGTTGGAGTAAAACTCCTTTGTTGGATTCAGGGGGAGCTACTTAAAGAATGCAAGGAATCAAGCATTTGTTTTGAGCTTTCAACATGCAATGGATACCTTGAAGATTAATTAGTGTGAAATGTGTAAGAGAAAAGCAATTCTGGTGATCCAAGTGCATTGCATTTATATCATTCTAGAATTCAATTAATTTGATTAATAAAAATCACAAGGCTTTAGTAAAATGACTAAGTTTTTATTTGAATCAAAGCTTTCTGGAAAAATGGTTTTTCTACTGATTTAATCGATTACCTTAAAGGTATAATCGATTATTTTGTTCTTAGTCCATTCTAGAAAAGCTTTCAAGAACAATGTAATCGATTACCTATCGGAATAATCGATTATTTGACCTTTGTTTTATATAAACTGCCTTGTTGAACATTTTAATTGATTACTAATGAGTAGTAATCAATTACAAAGCTATATATGATTTTAAGTCATGCTGGAAGAATCGATTACCAAGGTATTGTAATCGATTACACAGGCTTAATTGGAAAAGTCATCTTCCTGCTTTAATCGATTACCATTTCCAGTAATCATTACACTATGTGTTTGAAAACCTTCAGTTTGTATTAAATAATCGATTACCACATTTCGTAATCGATTACTCAATGTATTTGGAATGCTACAAGCTCCTATCTTAATCAATTACCAGAGTTCGTAATCGATTGCATAGTACATTTTGATATTTTGAAGCTTCCTGTCTTAATCGATTACAGGACAGAATAATCGATTATTTGGCTCGTTGAGAAATTCCTGAATTGCTTATGAACGGTTTAATCGATTACTATCTTGATTTAATCGATTACATGAGTAAAATAATCGATTATATGGAGCATTTAATCGATTGTTGACAGTTACAAAAGTTTGTTATAAATAGATCCAAGGCTCAACTGCTTTTCTAACTTTGTGGAACATTACCCATACGAATTTTCTGAGCCTAAATAGTCTTGTGAGCATTCTTAAATGTTTTCTAAGTGTTCAATTGCTTCTTGCTCCTTTGTGCATTGATCATGAGTGTGTGATTCAATATTGGAGCTTGAAACTTTTTCAAGATTAAGGAAAGTTGTGCTTTTTGATGTGTATTCATTCAACCTGATCTAGTAACATCTTTTTGTATTGTATCATTGGATCATCAGGTTGTTTTCTCACCTTAATCTGGTTGTAATTTTGTTTTGTATTTTCTTTGTGATTTGACTATTGTAATTGGGTTCTTCTTGCTTGGGACTAGAGAATGGTTCTCTAGCTTAAAGATCAGAGTAGTGTTCTCTAAATCTTTCTCCTTAGAAATCTAATAGGGTTTTAGATTTGTGTTCTTTATCTAGGGTTGATAAAGGGGAGGTTCTTATAAAAGCTTGTCAGAATATTTTATAATAGTGGAACTCTAATTCAGTGTGAATTAGAAGAAACTGGATGTAGCTTCATGTTTTGAAGTGAACCAGTATAAATTGCTTGTGTTCTTATTTCTATATCTCTATTCTCATCTTATTCATTGATCTTTAATTCTTTGAGTCATATTCATTGTTCAACAAGTTCTGTTTTGTGAAAGTGATAAAGATCCTAAAACTCTGATTTGAATTTATTTTTAAAATACCAAGGTTCAACCAATTCAACCCCCCTCTTGGTTGTTGTGAAGTATTCCTATTATTTTCAAAACTCCTTCACCAATGCCACGTCGATGTTGTTGTGTGGCAGTGTGGTGAGCTTCCTATCCTAATGTCGCCTCCAGAGCTCATTCTAGAACTCCTCGTATTGGTTGGGCCCAAGGTCCACATTCTTCTTTGGAAAGATGTTCCTGAGGTGGACATTATCCGAGTAGCGCACCCAGGCCACTTGGGAGTTGAACTTGGTAGAGTCCCAAGCGCCATGAACGATATTGGATTCTTGGAGACGTGGCTAAGAGGTGGACCCTCATCTTTTCCTAAAGGCCATTTGGGAGCGGTAGATTAGAAAGGCACGAAGGAAAAAAGAAGAGGCACAGCAAGGAGAAGAGCTCAAGCGCAGAAGAGGAGGTGGAAAAAAGAGCGTAGCAGTGAAGGTTGATGTGAGTGAAAATGAGTGAGAGAAGTGAAAAAACAGAGATGAAAGAAAGAAGAAGATGGAGGGATGGAGAAAAGAAAATGGGGCAGCGTGGGAGACATAACAGTTTCGAAACTATTGTGCAATTATGGTCTGTGCGCTTAGTGCGAACTTCGCGCTAAGTCTGCAGGCACTGGCAATAAAGTGCATTTATTGTGAAGGCGCCTAGCGAGCACTTGCCCGTTAAGCGCACCAGGGTCAGTGACCTTTGGTTTTTCCCTTTATTTTTTTTAACGAAAATAAAATAACAAAGTGTACAATAAGCCTGGGCATGCGTGCTTAGCCCAATTCAAATAAAAGGAATTGCTGAGAAGGAATTGGGCTTAGCGAGAATTACAAGTAGAATTCTACCTGCAATTTCGACTAAGCAAGCTTTACACACTTAGCGAGCGAAAGGTGCACACTTAGCGTGCACTGGCGCGCTTAGCCAAAATAATAATAAAACAAGATAGAGAAAAATTTGGGCTTCGCACGACCTGTAGGCTTAACGAGATGACATGGGCATTTAGCACGAACATGCGCGCTAAGCCCAAAAGCTAGATAATTCCAGATAGAGAATTATTTGGGCTTAGTGCGACATGGGCACTTATCTAGAACCTCTTTTTCTTGGTATGATCTGAACTTTTTCTACACTTAACCATATTAGTCTAAACTTCTTCATTGACTAATTTGGTGGATGTGGATTATGTCTCCAAGTGGGTCAAAGTTGTTGCTACTCAAAAGAATGACTCTAAGACCGTTATTAAATTCATCAAGAAGAACATCTTTTTCTCGCTTTGGAGTCCCAAAAGTACTCATCAGTGATGGTGGGTTATATTTCTGCAATGCACATCTGTAGAAGGAGTTGGTGCATTACAATGCCTGACACAAAGTGGCTTCTCCCTACCATCCTAAAACAAATTGTCAAGCTGAGGTGTCCAATAGTTGTTGTGAGGGGTCTAATAATGGTGGCAACGATGGTGCTAGTGGTGGTGGAATGATGATGGTGACGATAGTAGCGGTGGAATAGTGATGACTATGTTTTAAAACTCAGACCGACCCGACCGGTCAGATCAGTTCAACCACAATCCAACGATCTGATTAGGTTGAGTTGCCTATCAGATCAACTATGCATTGAACCTAGCGTAAGCCAGTACGACCTAGTTGGGTTTGCGGTTAAACTAGTGACCCACTAACCGAGACCTAAAGGGAGGAAACGTACTAGGTCATAAGGGTCAATTAAGGTTGTCTATAAAGTTTTAAGTTTTTTTAATACAGATTAGGTCATGAGGGTCAATTAGTGACACATTGGTTCAACCATTGACCCATTAACCGATTGGCCCAAGGCTTTGACTGGATCAATCATCGTTTCAATTTTTAAAATTATGGGTGGTGATGGGGTGGAATAGTGACAATGACAATGACAATGATGATGGAGGGGGCAAAATGGTGGCAGTGGTGGTGATAGTAGCGGTGGAATGATGGTGGTGGCAGCGACACTAGTAGTGGTAGTGGCAATAGTAGTGGTGGAATGGTAGTGGTGACAACGACAAAGGTGGTGGGGTGGAATAGTGGCAACGGTGACAACAATGATGATAGAGGCGACAACAATGGTGGTGGTGGTAATGGCGACGACAGTGGTAGAATGATGGTGACGACAGTGTGGTGTTAGAGGCGGCAAAGGCGAGGTGCGATGACAGTGGTGGAATGATGGAGGCAACAATGGTGGTGGAGGTGGCAACAACGACGTGTGGTGGTGGCAGTAGTGGCAGTGGTGGTGACGGTGGAGGCGACACCGACAGTGTATTGGTGGGGGTGGCAGCGGTGGTATGGTCATGGTGGTTAGGATATATTTTTTAAAACTAAAAACCAAATTCACAAAACCTTTATTCTTGGTTTTTATAATGAACGTAAAACTGTTTTGAAATTGAGTGAAAAACCAATTTAGCTCCTTTTTCGTCGAATCTGTTTTCTTTTGAAAATTGAAACTCCTGAAACTCGTAACCAACCCAAATAGGGCCTAAACTAATTGGGTGTTTTATTGCTGAAAAACGTAGTAGGTCTTGAGCCTTGGTTGAAAAGGGGAAATTTTCATGAAATGAGTTTCGGGCTAAGATGCTTTTTGATTTTTAGTAAATTTTTTATAAATGATTTTTGAGTTCTGGGACCAGTGTTCATGTTTTTGGGGTCTTTGGATCCAATAGTAGAATTTTCAAAGCCATTTGAGCTCTCTAGGTATTTTATTTTTAATTTTCTTTTATCATTTTTTATAACTTATCTAGACAGTGTTTGATTTTTCAAAATTTTCGTGGGATGAATTTGGAGAAACCATTTGGTGGAAATCTCACCCTAGTCATAGGGAACACCCACAAAAATTGTCAAGGCGTGACATTGAGTGGATAATTTTTAATGATCCAAAATGCCAGATTTGAACCCTAGGTCAGAAGAGGCAATTAATTTGGTGAAAATTTGCTCTGTTGGAATATAGACCTCAAGGAGTGTTGTGGAATATCCATAATCTGATTTTTCTTCAGAAACTCCAATGATTACCTCAAATATTATAAAAAAGATTGAATCTTTACAAAGTAAAAACATTTTCAAATATGGGCTTGTTAAACAAATGCTAAAAGTATAACAAAATAAACCACATTTGACACTTTATTCTAAAACAAAAATGTAGCTAAAAGAAAATAAGTCTTCTCAGTTTCAACAACTTTTTTCTTGTGTTCTGAAAATAACACTTTTAATGAGATAATAGTCATAGTAAATAAAACAAGTTCTAAAAGAGTTCGCAAATAAATATTGTTCTCAATCAATGGGATAATCGGAAAAATCCAATCATAGTACTCGTATTCTTATAAAATAATCATAGTAATAATATAAATATCTTAAAATAATAATTTTCTCGTAATTAGGTATTATAGCATCATCACATAAGCCTTTCACCTAGCAGTAATTAACCATTAATGATATCACAATCAATCAATGTTAAATCAATTCATTTCAAGACATTCAATATTATGTGGAGATATACTTCTTCCTCAAAGAAGTTACATCAATCTCTTGTGGACATAAGTCAATCATAAGGAACATTAACTCAATCTGATCTAGAGATATACTTATTCCTCGAAGAAGTTATCTTAATCTCAAACATGTGGAGCACTGGCTCAATCTCGTGTTATCAAACAATCACATTCTCCTAAAACATGATGTCATACACATTAAGATTAATTAAATCATACCAATAATCTATCACATTTCGATAAGTTATTAACACACATTTAAAAATATAGTTTAGCTCAATCAATCTTATAATTATTAAATCACAAGCATCAATCAATCTTATAAATAATGTTTATCACACTAGCAAAATATATGTAAATTAGTATACATAAATTATTAAATATAATCCAACCATAAAATTTAGAATGCTACTAACTCCAAATTATTTTATCTAGAATCCCAAAGAAAATCCTTCAAGAAATATACCATGAATGGTTTTGAAGAAAATAAAGTGTTTTACTCACCTCAGTCAAAATCGCTTATCACATATCCAACTATGTCACAATTAGATATTTGCTCGTTTTTAATCCTATAAGTATGCATTTTTCTAATTTTGGTCCCTATAAGTGGAAATTTATAGTGACTATATAAATGAAAAAATTAAAATCTTAAAAGTACTAAAATTGAAAAAACACAAACTTACAAGGACTAAAATGAATAAAAAACTTCTAGGAACAAAAATTGAAAAAACACTAACTTTCAAGGACTAAAATTAGAAAAATGAAATTACAGGGACAAAAATGAAAAAACACTAACTTATAGGGACCAAAAACATATTTAGGCCTTATTACATTATTTTGAGCTTTCACCCCGTGCGACTTTCTATTTGTTAAGCTTTGCTAATTTGAGGAATGAAGTAGGTCCAATCATAGGAGATGATGTCAATCTGAATGAAGGTAGTTCAAGATCTCTAGAATTTTTGTTATCTTGAGCGTTCATCGAATGTGACTTTCTATCTGTTATGCTTTGCTAATTTGAGGAATGAACATAAATTCAATCGTAGGTAATGATGTCATTTTGAACGAAGGTAGTTTGAGATCTCTAGAGTTTATGTTATTTTGAGCTTTCACCGAGTGCGACGACTTTCTAATTGTTATTTCGTTATTTCGAGGTTTTACTGAGTGTGACTTTCTAATTGTTATGCTTTTCTAATTTGAGGAATCAGTATAGATCCAATCGTAGGAAATGATGTCAATCCAAACTGTAACGCCTCTCATGATTCGTACTTGATTGATTTTAATTAAAAACTCGTGTCATTAAAATTAAATTAGTATAAATTTTTCACGAAAATTCATTCTGCTTTGCTTGCTAATTTTATGATTCGTAAGTAACATAAATGATTATCCTCACCACGATTTAGTTATAGTAAGAAGTTTAGTTAAATATAACAGTCCGTGTA
>PYAF01001722.1:384524-470007 GCA_007407185.1 Glycine tomentella | reverse complement strand
ATCTTACTAAAATATCTAGGGATTCATTGGTCATTTCCAGAATTGTTCAGGGCAAAATTGTCATTTTTCACCCTAGGGGCATAAACGTCATTTTTGAAATTGTTCAGGGGCGTTCTTGTCATTTTGCCCTAAATTTTTCTACTGTTTTTCATTAACTTTTTACTCCTGTAATTCCCTAATTTTTAGGATGTTACACAAACGAAGTTAGTTTGAGATCTCTAGAGTTTCTGTTATTTTGAGCTTTCACCAAGTGTGACTTTCTATTTGTTATGTTTTTCTATTTGAGGAATGAGTGTAGATCTAATTGTAGGAAATGATACCAATCTGATTGAAGGTAATTTGAGATCTTTAGTGTTTTCATTATTATGAGCTTTTACCAAATGCAACTTTCTAACTATTATGCTTTGCTAATTTGAGGAATCAATGTAGATCCAATCATATGAAATGATGTCAATCCGAACGAAGTTAATTCGAGATCTTTAGAGTTTTCGTTATTTTAAGCTTTCACGAGTGTGACTTTTTAATTGTTATTATGTTATTTTGAACTTTCACCAAGTGGACTTTCTATTTGTTATGTTTTTTCTATTAAAGGAATGAAGTTAAATCTGATTGTAGGAAATGATATCAATCTGATTCAAAGTAATTTGAAATATTTAGTATTTGTGTTATTTTGAGCTTTCACCAAGTGTGATTCTGTAACTATGCTAATTTGAGGAGTGAATGTAGATCCAATTGCAGGAAATCACATCAATATGAACTAAGATTTTTTTCATCAGCAATTATAATTTTATTTGTGACTACAAGAAGTGCATAAAACAAATACAAAGTCACCAAAGATACAGCGGCTTCCGAGATGTTTTGCCAGCCGTCGAGATATATGATTTTTCTAATTAGCGGTTTGGATTCGAATGGCAACCTGCCGAGACATTTTGCTTTTGAAGTTAAAAAAAAAAAAGTTAAAGTCCACGTGTTAAAGAGATTATTCCGGCCTGACACATACCCCACTGGAACTGAAAAGGTACTATGCCATCCCCTCTGGTATCCCCCACTACGCCACTACCACACCCACGATGTCGTTGATGTGGAGGAATCCCCGAATTCCCTTTCCCCCGTTTGCATGTTATTTTTCGGATACACCGTGTTAGTCGTCTCCCCCTTTTTTGGCAAGAAGCTCCACTTCCAACACCTATGTGCAGGGGGCTGCAACACATGGTGCCTTGAACTTTGCTCTCTCAGTGATTAAAGTTGTTCTTGTTGATTAGGTTAATAAGTTGGTTTTTTTTCTTGATGAAAATATTGACACAAACAAATCCATTTGAAGAACCGTAAATTCCAATTTTGGTGAAGTTGAATTGCTAATCAGAATTTTGCAAGTTATGAACCCTAAATTCCTATGTTGGTTAATTTCGTTTGTGTTATTGTTTTTCGTTCCTAATTTATTTTGTTAAATTGATTTGTAAATTTGAATGTTTGATTTTGCTTAGGAGACGGTAAGGTTGGCATTGGATTCAGAATGGAACCTTGTTTTGAATTGATGTAATTTTGTGGATGTAATAGTTGAGTTCATTTGATTTTGAAATAAATGTAAGGTGCAATTTTGGGAACTACACCATGTGTTGTTTGCACAATTGAAAAGAACTATTGCAGCAAAGCATGAAATTTGGGCATATATTAAGTACAGTATTGTAATTATTGTACACCAAATTTATTTCAGCGTGAATGGTTTGCTTGATCAAGCATTTTCTGTAATAATTAACATATAGGTGAATCTTTTTGTTACAAGATTGTAGGAAATTTGAAATACAAGGGTATGTTAGTGTCGATGAATATGAGCACAAGATATTGCATTTATAGGTTCTATATTTTTATACATTGTTGCAATGTAAAAGACTTGTATTATTTTTACCTATTGTACAACAATTTGAAATAGATATTTCTGTATGTTGTTTTGATTGAGGTAGTACATAGAGAGGGCTTTTGTATGATCCACAATTATAGCTTAATTATAATAAGTTTAAATATATTTTTAGTCTTTTAAATTTAGGTAATTATTTTTTTAGTTTTTCTTTTAAAAATACTTTTATTAGTTCCTCTTTGTTTAATATATGTTAATGATTTTACAATTTGTAACAATTTTTTGCTAAAATTTATTTCTTAATTTTTTTTAAAATGATTTTTGACTATTTTAAATTATCAAAATATTTGAATTGTATGATTTAGTGATCATTTTTTTATATATTTTGTTGGTTTTAAAGAAAAAAATTAAAATATAAATGTAGAATTGTCGTAAATTTTTACATATTTTATCTGTTTAAATTGTCATAAATCATTTTTTAAAAAATTTAATTTTAAAAAATATTTTTGATAGTGACAAATCGCCATAAATTGTGATACCACTAACACAAATAATGAGAAGAACTAAAATTAACTTTTCAAAAATTTGAAAGACTAATAACAACAAATTCTTTTTTGAAGAACTTAAAAAAATAACTACCTAAATTTGAAGGACTAAAAACATATTTAAGCCATTATAATAAAATGAATATGTTAGTGTTTTAAAATTTTTCGTATGCTAATTTAATACCTTTCATAATAGCACACATGTAATTGTTGAACCAATAACATCCATGATGAATAAATGAGATTTATAATATGGGGATTTGAATCATGCACTCTCGTACTTGGATCCTACACCCCCAGCATCCTTGAAATTATTAAACTACCCTTAATGAGATAACACCTCCATCCCCAGCCTTTAACATCTCCCTCCTTCATTCATTCTACCCTAAACTCCACCAGAGTTTCACTCCTACAAGCTTTCTCTCCTTCTCTCCGTTGTACTGAGCGATTCTCTTCCACGAGGGAGCAGCCTCAATATTCGACAAGGTCACAACTGCACAACTTCAGTGCCTCCACGTGAAAGTATGTCTTTCCTTCTTTTAAGATTTTTTTATGGACTAACTATTTGAGAATGGTAAGGAAATACAGAACAAGTACTCTGAAAGACTTTTGCTTATGGAATAGTCATTCTAGAACACAAATTGTCTTTCATAATAGCCATTTTGGAAAACATGAAATATGTTTCCAGAATGGATGTTCTGGAAGCATATTTTATATACTTCAGAATACCTATTCTGGAAGATAATTTATGTTTTGAAATGACTATTCTATAACTGAAAATGTGCAAGACACTTATGAAATTAATGTACAAACTCTATTAAGTTATTGTTGGAATTCACATATTTATTGGTATGGCTATGAAAAGCTTCACATCGTGAGGTAATTTGAATTCCTGCAAAATAAAAAATAAAAAATCCATGAAAGTGAGCTTTAGACCACATGTTCTTTCTTTCATACAAAGCATGAATCCAACTATTATTCTCCAAGCCAAAATGTGCAACCATTTCTTTCCATTTGGCTTCAAATTCTTCCACTTCAAAATCCCCAAACATGCATATTTTGGAATATCCCTAAAAATTCAGAATTTGGAACATTACTCTTAGCATTACATAGCAAATGCCAAGCACATATCCCATGAAAAGCATTAAGAAAAACTCTTCTTATTGCATTCTTCATGGCAAGATCATCATAAGTTATTATTGAAAACAATTTTTTTCCTTTCATTTCTTTACTAAATTGTTGCAACAACCACATATATGTTTCTTCTTGTCTCATTTGTCATAAGTGCTATTGCAAAAATAATTGTCAGATTATTGTGATTGTCACCAGAAAAGATAACAAAAGGACACAAGTACTTGTTCTTCTTATATGTTGCGTCAAAGGCTAAAACATCACCAAACACCTGATAATTCATCCAACTTTCACCATCACACCAAAATAAGTGTTGCAGCCTATTTTCATCATCAACCGTGTAAGCTATGAACATCAACGAGTCTTTTAAATGACAATCCCTTAAATACTTTACTGCACCACTTACATCAGTTTTATGTACATGCCTTTGTCTACCATGTTGATTATACATATCTTTAATCATGAAATCAACCTTATCATAACCACCACAACTATTAGCAAATGCACCATATATATGAGGGGTGCTAATCCCAACTTTTCTAAAATTTTGGTTTCGCATTATATCATTTGCAAACATTTTCCTATGAGCGGGAAGTAATGTAGCAAACTCTCTAGCCAACAATGCATAATTATGATAAGGATTAAATTTAGAGACATATCATCGACTTGTATGAATATGCACATGAACTTAAAATAACGCTTTACATTCACACCTAGTCACATTTTTTGCCTGTCGTTTTCTATTTTCAATAGTTAAACCTTGCTCACCTCTAATACCTTCATGCGAGCAAAGGAATGTTTGCTGCACAATTTCTCATTACAATTCCTAAGAGCATGGCTCTTGCAAATGGAAAATCCTTTAACTCTTAAATACCAAGTGTAAAATAAATATGCACTCTCAAGGTCTACAAATTCTAAACTTTCTACTTGGGCAATCGTAATGTTTTGCATGTCAAGGTTGTATATATCTAAAATGCCTTTGATGATGAAATCATCTTCATTTTCACCCATTGTGCTCGGTTCAGAAAAATCATCATCAGCTCCATCATCGTCATAAATTGGATCCATTTCAATGTCAACATCCATATCATCATATCCTTCCAAATCTGCAACGAAGTAAGCACTCCAACAACATCATCATCTACTTCCTCATCACTTAAGTCATGTTCATTGTCATTGCCATCATTTGTAATATTATCAAAATCCTGCAATAGAAATAATTAATAATATTAATTTAAGCATTTGTGAAAATGTAGGAACAAATTAAGGGACACTATCTTATTGTTGTGTTCCCCTTCCTTCACTTAGACAAATTTCCTTCAAATGTTCTTCGATCAACATGATGGTATCTGACAACAAATTAAAAAAATAAGAAAATGGTTCCACGAGCACTCCAACAATAACATTAGGGATCCACAACCACTCACTATGGAAATGCAGATGACACAAAAAGGGGAAGAAGCCGAGTTCTCAAAGTTTGACGCTGGAAGGATAAAGTATTACTATAATGACCCTGAGTCCTGGCGCAGATGGTGCGGGATTTCGCGCGGATAGCGCCAGGGTCTTTCAGTAGAAAACCAAGTCTGGGGTGTGGCGCGATCAACATCATACACACTGGAAGATGGCGCGAGTAGCGCCAGGTTGGCGCGAGTGGCGCCGGAAGTGCCCTGGAAAAGCAATTTTCTCTGTTTTCCAGTGCGATCAGCGCCAAATGTGGCGCGGTTGGCGCCACAGGTTCAGGGAGGCTTGGCGCGGTTAGCACCAGAGGTGGCGCGATTAGCGCGGGACCTTTGACGGAGCAGGTATAAAAGGGCAAATCGCGTTTTCTGAAGGGAAAACCTTCCTTCTTCTTCCTCCAGCACCATTCTGCCATTGTTGAAGCTCCCAAGCTTTATAAACCTTGTTTCGTTCACCAAAACACTTCCTTTAAACACCAAATCTTGTTGGAAAACATGTGAGCTTGAATCCTTCATCTTTTTCCCCAAAAATTCATCAATCTCCCTAAAAACCCACAAATTGGGAGAAATCCCTTTCTCTAGGGACTTCGTGAAAACTCGAGCTTGGCGGGAAACGACGACGATTCTTGGACACCCAAGCTAGGGGGAGCGGTCCACGGGTCTTCCTTGCCATCTTTGAGGTAAGAAACTCGAGTTTCACTGGTTAATTTGTGAGTTGGGGTTTAGGGTGAATAGTGACCCACTTGAGCAGGGGCTAGAATTAGCCTTGGGTCCTTTAGAAAAGTGTGTTTAGAACGCTTTGGTGATGAAGGCTTAGCTCTCAGATGTTAGTTTGGTGAACTTTGATTCTTGGCTCTATGTGATGCATGTATAGTTGGTATACTGAGTTACTTGGCTATGTTGAGACATGCAAGAGCCTTGGTATATGGTTTTGATGTGCTTGAGAGGCTTTTGAAACGATGTCTTGTGTGTGAAAGGAACCGTTCAAGCCATATGTGATTTCTGAGTATTTGGGTTGTGTAGAGCTTTGAAGCTCTTTGTGTTGGCTTGCACCGAGTCTTGTGGAGACTCTAGTGCCTTGAGTAAGCCGAGATAGACCGTTGAGGGTCTATAACATGTCTTGTGATTGATGAACCTTAAGTTAGAGGACTCAGAGGCTTTGGAAAGGAATGAGGTTCCTTTCATTGTGACGGTTGAGGACCGTGATATGTTTATGCCTTGAGTGGCTGAATTGGCTTTGATATGAACTTGTGTTCCTTGTATAGGGCGTGACACCGAGGGTGTCAGTGGCATAGACCACCGAGCAGGGAAAGAACTGCCGAGCTCGCCTTTGCCAGGTAAGTTCTTGGTCCCTTGGGGATGTTTCTCACTGCTTGTGCTCCACCATACTCCGAGGGAGTGATGGTTGCATTCATGATGCATGCATTGATGGTTGTTGCATTACTCATAATGATATGAATGCATGTTTCTATGCTTGTATGTATGTATGGATACTTGTGTTAGATCTTCTGGCCAGTAGATAGATATGGACCTCCCTAGGAGAAGAGCGCACCTCCTAGTTTGGTTTGCTCGTGGGTGATGATGATCTCAGGGTGATGATGATCCCTTAAAATCAAGAGATAGGTGGTCCCGTCGCGGTTGAAACCTATTCTCGCAGGTGCCATATACGTGCGTCCATGCGTAAGGGGTAGCTCCTGATGGGATGACACGGGTGTGAGTTCCGGTCTCACACTGAGGTTTGATGCTGATGATGATGCATCGTGGTGTTGATCATGATACATCTTGGCGACGTAGTTCCGCAATATACATTAGAGCTAGATGACTTGCTTGTATTGTTATGAGGGCCGTGAGGCCAGATTGATTGTGATGTCTGATGACGTGTGTCATGGAAAGTGAGCCAGGGTGGAGGAGATGCCTCCAAGGACCCTGAGCTTACTGAGATGTATATCTCACCCCGTGTGGGGTTTATGTTGTTTCAGGTGACTCTTCTGGCAGAGAGGAACGGTCTCAGGGCGAGAGGCCCCAGTAGAGACAGGATCTGCTTGGCCGTGTGGCAGCAGGGAGAGATGGGAGGCTCGGTTTTGGTTCATGATGGTTTTGTACCCCTGTATAGGGAAGATGTGTGTGTGTGCACACATGTATACCTTGTCTATAGTATGCATACCCTCGTGTGAGGAAGGATCTTTGAGATCAAGGCGATGAATGCCTATTCTTTTGTGTAGACACTGTGAATGTCAGATATTGTATATATGTACATAACCTGTTTATGTTATGTATTGATGGCTCCTCATGTTTATCTGTTGAGATATTTGTTGAATCTGCCTATGTATAAGTTGTTTGGATCTGTGGGGCTGGCATGTGCCTTGTGTTAAGTTTTTTTATGTTCCATACATAATGTAATCAAGAAATATGGTTTTCGATTATGCTTCCGCAAAAGTTTTAATTATGTTATTATGCGCTAATCTGATAATAATAATGTTAATACACTAGATGCACACGGGGTGTTACAATTACTCAACCTTCAACCTTGGATCCAAAATGATTGCCCGTCACAACACTTGTAAATAACAAAAGACCAACCACGAGGTAATCAACGAAAATCGGGACCGCAAAGATACAAATAATATTGAGAGAGGAGTAATAATGATCCTATATTACATAGGAAAACATCTTCTACAATGGCGGAAAAAAATCTCATCAAAAGTCTTAGCTTTTCCGACAAAGGGTGGAACAATGACCATTTTTCCACTGTTCACCTAAATATATACCACAATGCCACGCCGACAGTAAAAATTTCAAAATGCCATGTGGGCTATTTCGCCCCACAACCCAGCGAAACATGTACGCTGATGTGGTGTCTTTCTGTTGGCCACGTATTTCACCATAGGTGCCAGCGAAATACGTGGTCAAAGTGTCAGTGACCGGGCAGAAAAGGGGTAGGACACATGTTTGAACCCTAAGTATTTTGCTAGGGGTCCAAGCGAAATACGTGTCACCCACGTGGATGACAGTACCTATTTTGTTAGGAGGTGGAGTGAAATACGTGGCGTACTGAAAAAAATTACATGTGTCAGCTCCCTAGTATTTTGTTGAGGGGCAAAGCGAAATAGGTTCAGTATTTTGCTACCCAACCCAATGAATTTGGTCCTATATAACCACACCCCCAACCTCCATTTTTACATCACTACACACATTCTCCTCATTCCAATGCTCTATTATTTTTCGTTTCAATTTCTACAAAATGAGTGGTAGTAGAAATAGTTTAATCACCATTGTATGTTATAATGGGAAGAGATATTTTGGACCGAACTGTCAAGTCTTTGAAGGAGAAAGTAAAATGTTTCGTATGCCCCCAGGATGCAGATATCATGATTTGGTGAAAATGATTTACAAGAAGTTGAGACTACAACGAGGTCAATCTGTCTCCCGATTGATTGCTAGATGTGCATCAGGCAACCCGGTGAAGTGGGTTGATGTGGATATTGTAGATGATGACGATGTAACCTTAGTTACAGACGCATGCACATCTAATGGAGGAGACCACAGATTTATCGAATTGTATGTGAAATTAAACTGTGGTGGACAGTCAATATTTTGTCCCACCCATTGGCTCCATTGACATTAACAGAGACCCGCTGGTGAATTTCGAAGATAGAGATGTATCCCCATCACCACCACCACCAACCCAACCAACCCAACAAATGGATAATGAAGATAGGGATATATCTCCCCCCCCCCCCCACCAACTCAACCAATGGAGACTGAAATGGTGTTTGCCCACGACCCAGCTTGGCCTATGGATAGTTCTGAGGAAGAGGTGGACGAAGGTCTTGTTCCAGACAGTGACTCATCGGATACGGACGTAGATGGTGATTTCGATCGTGTTTTGTCTACCGCAGTGTGTCCACCAATTCCTTCTCAGGGCATTGTCAGAATGCAAGACCCACCTCCGATTCCAGGTATGGATGCACAACGGTTTGTCAATAGTGTTAAAATTATTGTGGGTTTAAAGGAACAATGTGTTGAATGCGTCATTATACAAGAAAGGGCAATGTATCATTTTGGTATGATATAAGCCATTACACGAATATTAATTGGGCATACCCAGATCAGGAGTTAGATGACATGCAAGGAGTGCAAATACCTAACTGGCAGATGGGTCAAGAGCTATATAAGGACCAGGTGTTTGAGAGCAAGTAGGATGTTCAAATGGCAACAAAACAATATTGTATGGCCGAGCATCGCACAACCGTAGTAGAAAAAGTGATACGAAAAGGCTTATAATGGTTTGTGAAAATCATAATAACGGTTGTCCATGGAGGATGAGGGCACACAGAAAAAAGAGTGGCACTGAATGGGTTGTAGGTGAAAACAATAGGAATATCCACAATAACCAAGAGGGGATGAATTGGTTTAATCTTGATATTAAAAAATATTTGTTTATAAAATCAGAGTTAAAGGATCTTCATCACTTTTAAACCAAGAATACTTTTAATCAATCAAATCACTCAACTCAAGAAATCAATAACTCAAAACAGAATTTGTTGAGTAATGATAATGATGTCAAGAACAAATGAATAAGATAACTAATAAAGATGAAGGAATAGAAAAGCAACTCAAGAATTTATACTGGTTCACTTCTCTAAAGAAGCTACATCCAGTTTCTTCTAATCAACACCAGATTAGAGTTCCACTATTATAAATTCCAGTTCTTACAAGCTTTACAACAAACTCTTTTTATCAACACTAGATACAAAATAGAAATCTAAAACCCTATTAGACTTCTAATGAACAAGAACCAGAGAACACTACTCTGTTCTTTCCTAGCGAACACTACTCTAGCCCAAGCTTCAAAGAACCCTTTTACAATAGCATCAAATAACAGAAATTGCAAAAACGAAATTAAAATCAAAGATAATGGAGAGAAACAACCTAATGATCCAATAAATATGAATGCATATGAGTTACCAATCAAAGTTGAATTGCAGAAAAAGAATTTTAGAGCATGCTCTCCATTACTCTTTTGAAATCTCTTGCCCAAGAAATCATTCAATACCCATGAAGATTAAAGAGTGGGACAAGAAGTTAGTAAACCCAGAAAATCACTTTCTAACTTTTAAAAGGCTTGTGTATATTTAGAAAATTCGAAGTATTCAAGTTATGTTTCAAGCCAAGCCTTCTTTCTATTTATAACAGCTTTTTGTAACAACCTGTAATTGATTACACGCGCCAAATAATCGATTAAAATGTCTTATGTAATCGATTAAATTGTCACTTAATTGATTAAAGTGTTCAAGGCTCTATTATGGGTTTCACAACAAACAAAATAATCGATTAACCCGAGCTGTAATCGATTAAACCAGAGAAGTTTTATTTCAGAAACAGCTTGCGTAATCGATTACAATTTTTGGTAATCGATTAAAGCAGTGAAGCAAGTTTTTTTAAACAGTTTATGTAATCGATTACGAATATCAGTAATCGATTAACACAACAATGCACAATATTCATTTTACACTATGTAATCAATTACAAGAATTGTGTAATCGATTAATATGTTCATCAAAGCTTTTCCAGTTTTAAACATGAACCAAATAATCGATTAATCCGCTGTGTAATCGATTAAAACAGTGAAAATACATTTTTCCAAAAACATTACTCAATTAAATCCTTTTTCAAAGTGTGAGTAGCTTTGATATTTTATTAAAAACATTTAAGCATGTTAATGATTATGTGCATGCAATGCAAGGATCAAAAGATTGGCCTCTCATACACTTCATTTGAATTACAATCTTCAAGGCATGTGAAAAGCTCAAAACATTCTTCTAAGTCATAGGCTTCATTCTTCTTGTTGCTCCCCCTATATCCAACAGTAGGTATATGAAACAACCAAAACACATGTATTAGTCAGAATCTTTCTCAAGATCACAAGCAGCTTGACTCAAATTTCATATGTTCGTTGATCGTAGGTACTTAAAATAGCTTATATTGGACTCCAAATTTTGCTGTAAAATTTATTAATATATTATTGTTTGACGAAATACAGAAATGATTAGGGAGGACCTAGTGTTAAAATTGGGTTAATTTAGGATAGGATAGCAACGATTCTCGAATTTCATATATCATACATGAAGGCATGGAAGGCAAAGCAAAAGGTTATTGTCAAGGTTTTCGGGGATTGGGATGAGTCCTATGCGTTCCTGCCAAGGTGGTTGGGTTATATGTTAAATTTTGCTCAAGGGTCTGCCTATAAGTTGGATTTGAACGACCATTTTATTGATGGGTGACTTGATGGAAGTGTTAAGGTCTTCAAGAGGGTGTTCTGGACATTTAAACAATGTTGTGATGTTTTTAATTACTGCAAACCCGTTATCAGCATCGACGGTACTCATTTGTATGGGAAATATCAAGGAACATTTCTCATTGCAACATCAATTGACGGCAGCAATTACGTTCTTCCAATTGCATTTGTGGTTGTTTTCAGGGAGAATATTAACAGCTGGCATGGTTTTTGGCACTAATTCAAATTCATGTTATGCAGAAAGAGGGAATCTGTCTTATTTCAGATTGATATGCGGGCATACTGGCGGCGGTCAACAATGTCGAACTAGGATGGCAACCATCTAAGGCATACCATGTTTATTGCATTCACCATTTGGGAAGTAATTTTAATCACAAGTTCAAGAATGTGATGTTGAAGAAACAATTGAAGAAGTTAGGTCTGTCTGCCCATATGGCAATGTGATTAGTGAAAATACAATGAACACACTTCAAATAACCAAGATGGGGGTGCATTGGTTAAGACAGTCTTTAAAAACTTTTCTTTAAAACAATTTGTGGAATTAAAACTTGGATTGTATCACTCGATCACCCTTGATCAAAAACAAAGTTTTCTTTCAATCTAAAATCACCTTGGAATGAATGTAATGATTGAAATGCTTCTTGTTGATTGTATATTGATTTCCAAACTATAGTAATGAAAGAAATACAGATAAAGAATTCAACACACACCAATTTATACTGGTTCACCTCACAAACTTAGAAGCTACATCCATTATCTTCCAACCAACACTAGGTTAGAGTTTTCACTATATCAAATTATTCTTGTACAAGCACAACAAGTGACAATCTCTATCAACACTAGACAAAGATTCTGAATTCTAAAACACTATTAGAATACAAAAAGATCTTGAGAAACCTACTCAGATCTTCAAACCTAGAGAACCATACTCTAGAATGCTTGAAAAGAATCAATTTGAAATATTACAACACAACAAAATCTTAGAAAATCTAAAAAGAATGATTCAAGATAAACACTACCTGTGATCCTTCATGCATGAATGAATGAAAATGAATTGTGATTACCACACATTCCAGGCAGTATGAATTCTAATGCTCAGAATCAGTATCTTGAAAACTTCTTTTATTTAACATATCTTCACTAAAAAACTCAAAAATCTTGATATTCACAAGATGTGTTATTCACTAGGAAATCAATCTCTTGAACACTTAGAAAGCTTGGTGTGTTTTGGGTAAGTCACTCATTTGTTATCAAGGTCTATTTATAAAGAGCTGACCCACAAAGCTTTATAAAAAACTGATTTAACTGACAATAATCAATTAATCTGCTGATGTAATCGATTATTTTGCCATATGTAATCGATTAAAACAACTAAATAATTGATTAAATTGTTCAAGAGTTTTCTAGAAAGAGATTTCGAACAAAATAATCGATTATTACGCAATGTAATCGATTAAAGAAGAAAAACATAGTTTTCTTAAAAACCTATATAATTGATTACAATTAACGGTAATCGATTAAAGCAGCAAAGTATGATTTTCCAGAATGCACTTTGTAATCGATTAAACCAATCTTGTAATCGATTAAAGTGTTCTTCATGGCTTTTCCAGATTTAGAACAAAAGCATTTAATCGATTAAAACACTGTGTAATCGATTAAAACAATAAGTTTTCATTTTTCCAAAACCTTAGCCATGAGAACTTGAATTTCTTTTGAAATCATTTAGCAGCTTTCATGTTTTATTGCACCTATGTATGCAAGTTAAATGAGACATACAAATTGCAATGCAAGGATCACAAAGCAATGTACTTGAATCAAACTTAAACAAATTGCAAATGTCTTCATACTTGATTGGGCATGTAAAAAGCAAAAATATCTTTAAGCCAACATCAAGCTTTTTTTTTTAATTCTTGCTTTGACTCTTCTTGCAACTTCCCCTATATTCAACAATTACATCCACTTACTTCACTGATATTATGTCCTGATATTTACCTCGTGTTTGTATATGCAGGTTATACAACCTCGTGCTTAGATTTCGATGTCGGATTAGAAAAATTTAAAGAAACAAGCCCTCAAATAGCCGCATGGATTGATAAAATCCCCAAGGAGAAGTGGAGTATAGCTTATGATGAAGAGGGAAGAAGGTTTGGTCACATGACAACCAATCTTTTTGAGTGTTTTAACAAGGTACTTAAAGGCGCCAGAAACCTTCCTATTACTTCACTTGTGCGGTTCACATACGCTCGACTGGTAGCATACTTTTTGGAACATGGTCAGGAGGCCCGTGAGAAGATGGCAAGAGGTAATCATTTCTCCAAATTGGCATGACAAAAATATTTGAAGATGGTTGATAAATCTGCGACACATTATGTAACTTCTTATGACACACTGAAGACAAGATTTGAGGTACAAGATCGTACAACATACAGACTCATCGGGGTGGTAAGAAATGGTCGGTCTCGTTATCTGAACGAAATTGTCAATGTGGTGAGTTCATTGCCTTCAGGTTCCCGTGTAGTCATGTTATTGCAACATGCCGATCCACACACCACAAACCTAGACAATATATAGACCCTGTATGTAGTGCCGCATATCAATGTCAAGTGTATTCACCACAGTGGTTTCCAATTGGAAATGAGAACTTCATACCACCAACTGGACAACCCACCATCATAGCAGATGTGTCGCTGAGATGTCAAAGAGTAAGGCCAAGGAGTACATGCATACGCAATGAAATGGATTTGCGGGAAGGCTCGACGACTCGTACAAGATGTGGTTATTGTAAGGTTGTTGGTCACAATAGGCGTAACTGCCCTTCACCCATCCAGGATGAGTGATGTCCAGTTTGTACTAAGTGATATTGTGTTTGTAACAGGTATTAATATTTATTTCCATAGCACTAAGAAATGTTCTGTTTGTACTACGTCCTGATAGTTATATACTACGTTTTCATTAATTAATAAACAATTAATAACCAAAATAAATAGAGTCCATAGTCCTGCATAATACATCAAATAAAAATAAAAATAAAGCCCATCATAGTCCTACGTAATACATCAAATAAAAATAAAACATACATCTGCTAAAAATAAAATCACTCATCGTCTCCATGGTTTGCATGATATCTCGCACAACGACTCATATTATACTCGTATGATGACAGATGACATCGAAATCGCGCTCCTCTAACTGGATTTTTCCTAATCAAGCATTCAGGGTCATCATCACCATGATCATCACCGTCATCATGTCCCCCTCCATTGCCGCCGCTATGAAACCTGTCGAATAATCCCTGAAATTGGCAAAGTGTGGAGAACGCATGAAGTGTGCCGAATGTGCCGTAGGAGTGGCCATAACCGAATCCGGTATCTCCGTCGGATCAATGGGCGTATAACACTGTGCGAATGTGTCCAATCCGGGAGTAGGCTGTGAACTGGGCCCAGCTGCATACATGGGATATGATGGATATACAGATCTAGGCTGCGGCATCGATGGCACCGGAAACCAGGGGGATACTGTGACGATGGAAACACCTGCTGTCCACTACTAGATGATCCGTGAGCATAATGTGGTGGCCACTAGTACTACTGAGATGACCCCGAAGGGTACCCAAGTGCGTAGAACATGCCAATAGGACGGGGAGGAAGAGGCAGTACAATCACAGGTATATCAGCAATTGGCAGAGTGGAGTGGTGAAGGGGTAACCCCTCATGACGCACACGCCGATTTCTGTGAACCACTGGAGGAAGGGCCTGGGTCTGACACCGTATGGGTGGAGGTGCAGTATCTCTAGGATCTATCAGTCTATCTAAATCATCGCATGCGGCGAGAACTCGAACCGTCACATGGTAGACCTGAGTCATGTCGAATGCCCCCTGGGCCTCTGGTGTTGCCATGTGGACAACTGTCTCGGCTTGATCAGACTGTACATCAAGTATAATTAGTTAAGAGCAATATTAAGATAAGATGAAAATATACGAATATAACTAATATACATACCACATGTGCATTTAACGCAACTCTGCGGGTCATCCAACAATGGGTAACAGAGGAATACTACTGCATATACTCACTATTGACAAATAGGTACTCATCTCTCCACATAGGATGAAGATCCTGCAACACAAGGGAATCTCTGTTTGCCCATTGGGCAATGAAATGAAGAAACCATGTCGCTTCCTTCAGTCCACGTCTGTCTTCCCCGTAATATTTATCGTGAGTAGCTCACTACAATTTATAGGATCATGTGGGATAGGCTGGCCAAAACCAAATTGACGCAGAACTCGATCCGGCTGCTAGTATACCACAATCTCATAACAAATAAGGGGACAAACAGCCAACCATCTACAAGCCATGTCAGTTGGCATTGGATTAACTATATCAACAAGGTCATAAGGCCTTCAACGTATCTCTCTCCTGCGCATGACATCAATATAATGTCGATATCTATGGATGTGTGTGTATATGGTTTGTCGCGTATCGTAAACATTAAACTTGCATTAAAAAGATTTAAGCACTAGAAGCATATACTCCCAATAATGCCAAACCATGGAATAATAACATGTAAGTTTGCAATACTAGTGTGCATATATCTCCCGCTCTATGACATCCTGATCTTCCACCCTGGGAAGGTTTGGAGAGATAGTCAGGAATCTAGTCCAAACCCACAATTGCAATAACAACGCACATCCATCCATCTCACGGCGTCCTTCATGTGTCGCCTTGCACAACTCCCTATACAAGGCTGCAAGAACCGTAGTTCCCCAATTGAAGGTACATGTGTGCTGTAAATCATCCAGATAAAACAAGTATCAAGTGGGCACAAAGCTGGACGCGGTGTCCACAAACAACATACCGCCTAAGATACGCAAGATCAATGCACGAGTGTATCTCATACGTCCAACTTCTGTGTTAGCTTGGACTGCATAAACATCAAACTTGTCCCGTAAATAGTGGAGGCCTAACAAACGGCCGTATAAATCCCGACCGACAGCTGACTCAACCCTAAAAGGTCACCAATAATATCCCGAAAGTTATGTTGTCCGTGGCGGCCCGAAACAACCTCACCATCCGATGGCAGCCCCAATAGATGACGTAATCCTCTAGGGTGATGGTGACCTCACCCATGGTCATATGGAATGTACGTGTCTCTGAGCGCCATCGCTCTACAAGCGCTGAGACTAAGTGGTGGTAGATCTGAAATAAAAAATTATACCACGATTACATATACATTACAATACAATCAAAACACCATAATAGAAGGTTACACAATACTGAATATGCTTACCTCGTGATTGTGCAGACGTGCAACTTGATAAAAACCAGCATGTCTAAGCCACAGGTGGATCTCCTCAGGTATAGTTAGATGATCGTGTGTCGCGGCATGCCTAACATTAAGTACACGATCCCGCACGGTCGAATCTTCCTGGGAATTCCACACATATGTGGATATATGTTTCTCCTATAGTGTTAGGAAAGTTTGTATGGATGGACCGAGGTCAATCACGCTCAATGGAAACCCAGGCGGTGGGGGCAGTGGGACATCTTCATCATGATCCATTAATCTATATCGAAAATTTTTCCCGCAAAATTAGCCATTATTTTTAAAAATAGTTTAAATATGCCCAACTTTTAGTTAATAAATAAAGTAATTAACAACTAGTCCTAAATTAAATATGCCTAACCTAAATTAAATATCCTATAGGTTAATTAAAAAAATGCCTAGCCTATATTGATTAAAAAAAATTAATAACCAATCCTAAATTAAAAATGCCTAACCTAACCTAAATATCCTATAGGTTAATTAAAAAAAATATGCCTAGCCTATGTTGATAAAAAAATTAATAATCAATCCTAAATTAAAAATGCCTAACCTAAATTAAATATCCTATAGGTTAATTAAAAAATAATTCCTAGCCTATGCTGATTAAAAAAAATTAATAACCAACCTTAAAATTAAATATTTCTAACATAAATTAAATATCCTATAGGTTAATTACAAAAAAATATGCCTAACCTATGTTATTTTAAAAAATTAATAACCAATTTTAAATTAATTATGCCTAACCTAAATTAAATATCCTATAGGTTAATTTTTTTAAAAATTTAATATCCTAATATAATAACATTGTCATTTTTAATTAAATATGCCTATCTTAAATCCTATAACTTAACAATCATAATCTAACAGTAAATATCTTTTAACCTAATGTTTTAAATCTCAATCCTAAATATCATTTAAAAACTAAAACTATATAAATAATATATTACAAAAATTAAAATACATAATACTAAATAAAAAAAATAAAAAAAACCTTACCCTATGTGTTGTGTGCGCTAGAGAGTGAGGGAGGGGAGTGAGAGTGAGGGAGGGATATGGGAGGGAGAGGGGTTTAAATAATAAGCCATGTATACGTATTTATGTGGGATATACCAATGACTCTTCACTTGACCCTAACGAAATATCTTGTGTTTGTCAAGTGTCCTGTCTATTTCTACCTGGTTAATGAGTCATTGACAATATATTTCGTTAGATCCTATTATGAAATCCGTGACCACAAAGGATAGGTGCCCAATACATAACTGGCCAAACAAACAGTGGGGTATGTGTCAAACCGATGTGGAGTTAGGGGAATCTCTAATAACCTGGTTGGAATTATCTTTTTAACACGTGGATTTTAACCTGGCAAAACTTCTCGCATCGTGGGAAATATTGTTTACTCTCCCACGCTAGGAGGAGCCCCAAAATACCCCACAATCATTACAGTATGTCTTACACCCCAAAGTTATATCTCTATACCTCAATATGAACGAAGATAATTCGAAATCTCTAGATTTTATGTTATTTTGAGCTTTTCGCGTGTGTGACTTTAGTTTTTACTATTTGATTTACAAATATAAAAAATACGTAATGTGCCATTTTTATTTTGGAAGGTGGGATTTTTTGAACTCAAGATCTTATAAAAACATGAAAAATTACTTGGTGACATGTACATCCCTAGAGCAGTAGAGCATGCTCACACGTGCCTTGTTTTATCCCAAGTACGGACAGCATAGCCACCCATTGATTAAAATTGTGGCCACTGAAGTCTTAACGGATAAGTATAAAAAAAAATACAAACACCACGTGGATTTCAAATTTCTCCCCTCGCCCACCAAGCTCCAAAACGGTAATACACACAACCAGCGTACTCCGCACTCTTTCTTTCCAATTCCAATTTTCAAATCCTAAAAAATCCCGCGAAACCAAAATTCCCACAAAAAAAACAAATATCCCTCCCTCCGCACCGCATCACAAAAGACTTCTCCAACACGCCCTACGAAATCCCCAAACTACCCCTCTCACACACAGTTCTATCTTCTCCCGCAAGCCTAACCCTCCAAATTTTAATTTTTTCAAATCCCTCGCAAGCCTAACCCTCCAAATTTTAATTTTTCAAATCCCGCTCCATTCTTTAACTTCTCCCTATATAATAACCCTAACCTTAACCTTAACCTTCAATCAAAACTGAAAATCCCTGTTTTCTTTCATTCTCTTTTATTCTTATCATCAAAATGCCTTCAATTCCCGAAGAGCCCCTCCTGTCTCCGAACCCGGATCGCTTCTGCATGTTCCCAATCCAATACCCCCAAATCTGGGAAATGTACAAGAAAGCCGAAGCTTCGTTCTGGACGGCGGAGGAGGTCGACCTCTCCCAGGACCTCCGCCATTGGGACTCCCTCACCGACGACGAGCGCCACTTCGTCACCCACGTCCTCGCCTTCTTTGCCGCCTCCGACGGCATCGTCCTCGAGAACCTCGCCGGGCGCTTCACAAAGGAGATACAACTTCCCGAGGCCCGTGCCTTTTATGGCTTCCAGATCGCTATTGAGAACATTCACTCCGAGATGTACAGCCTCCTCCTTGAAACCTACATCAAGGATTCCAACAAGAAGAACAACCTCTTCCGTGCGATCGACACTATCCCATGTGTTGCTAAGAAAGCACAGTGGGCCCTTCGCTGGATCGATTCGTCCGACTCCTTCGCCGAGCGTCTCGTTGCCTTTGCATGTGTAGAAGGTAACTTTATTTTTATCGACAAATATTATTTTTAATATATATCAGAATTTATTATTTTTGTTAACAAAATATCATTGAAAGATATTTGAAATCTTAGTTTTGTTTTTCAAGTCAACTATGTGTTTTAGGTTTGTTAAAATGTTATTAAGAGAGATTTGAATTGTGAAATGTTTACTTCTGCCTCCATTTTTTTTTTCCAGCCTTTACGTCAATGTTATATATGTTTTTTTCTTTTAACCATTAAGCTAATATTTTAATTTATGTGTTAAAGGAATTTTCTTTTCTGGGAGCTTCTGCGCTATCTTCTGGCTCAAAAAACGAGGACTCATGCCGGGGCTTACTTTCTCAAACGAACTCATTTCCCGTGACGAAGGGCTACACTGCGATTTCGCGTGTCTGCTCTACTCTCTGCTGAGGCAGAAGCTCACCGAGGAGCGCGTGAGGGAGATTGTGAGGGATGCCGTGGATATTGAGCGGGAGTTTGTGTGCGACGCGCTGCCCTGCGCGTTGGTTGGGATGAACGGTGATTTGATGAGTCAATACATTGAGTTTGTGGCGGATCGGTTGCTGGGGGCGCTTGGGTGCGGGAAGGTGTACAATGTTCAGAACCCGTTCGATTGGATGGAGCTGATTTCGTTGCAGGGAAAGACCAACTTCTTCGAGAAGCGCGTCGGGGAGTATCAAAAGGCTTCGGTTATGAACAGCTTGAACGGGAACGGTGGGACCCACGTCTTCAAGATGGATGAGGATTTTTAATTTATTATTATGGGATCGGGAATTAGGTTTACGACCGGATGCTGATACTCATAATATCTCACTGTATTGTTGCCGTTGTTACATACTCCAGTTTTATGTGCTTGTTTTAGTTAGTGTGTTTTTTTTTTTTTTTTGTAAGGGTTATGTTCTTTTTGTTTGGCTCTGATCTCTCCTTGAGAAACGATAAAGTATACTTTTCAGCTTATCACGTGGTTTATTTATTTAATTTTTCAATTTAATTTAATCAGAGTTTAAATAATAAAAGTAATTTTGAAAGCGAAATTTTGTTATGATGAAAAATAAAGTAAAATAGATTTATCAAGTGTTTCGCCTAAGTTGCAGTGTGGCTCTTGTCTCTTGGTTTGTGCTTGTGTGGTTCGCGAATGGCATCTGGGACGCAGAGTAGTGGAATGTTAACTAGAGAGCAACTTTTCCATCTTTTCGATCGTTTCACTTTTCTTACCTCCCAACCTGGTTCGTACTTTGTTTCCGGCGTTTCGTTTACCAGATTTGTTCTGCTTGTTGATTGATTAATTCTTTGGCCCTTTTTTGATTTTTTGCACTTTGGGATTTGGTATCTATCTGCAGATGTGAAAAAAAGGATTGCAGAGGCTGTGCAGGATAAGCAGGTGTTTCTTTAATTTTGCGTCCCTTACTCAATTGCACACCTTATCTTCGATGTAAATTGGCTTGATGGTACATTTAGTATCCAGAATCGTCCTTAATTTTAGGAACTATTAATGGGCTTGTTAAGGAAAGTTAATTGGACAAAAATTAGGCGTAGTTACTTGAATTTCTTTTTTTTTTTTTTACTATTTTATTAATTAAAATTAGATGAAGGTTAATTTAGATCTAATGAAGATTTTGGTGGTTATAGAGGTCAAGTTAGACCTAATAAAGATTTGTTATGGTTGTAGAGGTGGAATTCTTAATTTATTGGAAGAACAATGCGAAAGCAAAATGTACAAAACCTAAATTTTGTCCAAAAAAGAATAGAAGATTATGTAGGCACCTTAGAAAAATGACTTTGTTTACAGTCTCTTCACTAGTTGATTCTTCCTTTGATTTGAATTCATTAACGTGGGACAGCAGTGCTGAGTAACTAGAACCTTTGTCCGTGCTTCTTGATCTGATTTTCTGATTTGCTGATTACTTTATGAGAAGAGGCCAAGTCTTGGTGCAACAATAAGGTCAGAAGGTTTAAATTCTGGAAACAGCCCCTCTTCTTGCAGGGATGATATTATATCTACCCTTCACAAACTCCACTAGGTGGGAGTCTGGTGCATTGGATTGCCCTTTTCTTATTAGTCATCACAAACCACATGGGACATTGTTGTGCACTTGTTACCCTTTTTTTTTGGCACCTATGTGTGTTGAGCTTTTGTTTTATGGAGAGACCTATTTAAATGCTGGATATATAAAGTTAAAGTGCAAGTTGTTATAAGATGATGTTTTTGCCCTTCGAATTTATGTGATAAAAGTCAGTATATAATGCATTTCACTGTAATTTTCTGGAATTCATAACTGATGAGCAGGAAGCTGTTGCTGTGACCACTGCAATACAGGAAGAGATATTTTTGGAGATGGGTGTTGGTATGTTTGTTTTATTGCAATATATTAGTTGTTTGTACTTTGTAGCATTGGTGCCTCATTTTACATATCATTAATCTGTGCCATCTAGGTCTCATTTTTGTGTAAACCCAGCTCTGCTGCAGGCTGCAGCAACACCATGGATGCCATCGTTTGATATGTGTGTCAGTGTTTGTTTGACAATGCATGCATCCCTGATTGAATGTTTATTTTTCCCAGATACAAAAACCATCTAAAGTATTATTGGATATTCACTCTTTATCCATAAAAGAGAATTAAACACATAATGGATCAAATCATCTTGGAATCTTGATGGTCAAATATGAAGTGCTTCTAGTTCTTGGTCTTGGTCTTTGGGATGAAAATGACTTTACACGAGATAGAGATACGTGATGGGTGATACTTTTATTTCAATATTGTTTGGATGGAATTTGAGGTTGTATATTATTGTTCCCAGGTCCTTGGTTCTTTTCTGGAAAATCCCTGTGTTTTCTTCTCCCAAATAAAGTCTAACATTACAATTTTTTACATTTGAAAGGAATGACCGTTTCTTATTTTACTTTACATTTGTTTTCCTGCCATTTTAGTTAGGATAGCTGTGGGGTTAACTTGAGAGAGCATTTTGATACATGGAATGATTGTATGCAGAATCTGTTTTATTTTGTATAACCAAACTTCATTGTATTTTATTCTGAAGCATTGTTATTAACATATATATACTACAGACCCAAGATTTGGTATCTCATGCCTGGGAAAAGTCAGTACTGTCTATGAGAATGACCTGGATTTGGTGATTCAGTTTTATAAATTCCTTTTGAAGTAAGTTCTCTCTTATATGCAGCTTTCACTCACTTTATACCCTGTTAACATTCTCTTATATGAGAATGACCCTGGTTTTGAATCCCCCCCCCCCCCCCCCCCATTTTTTTTTTCTTAATGCACTTTGTTGTTTCAAAGCGACTAAAGTCTATTTTCTGATTTAATGCTTGCCTTTTCTTCTGTCCCTACACAAAATAAAATACACCACTTTGTCTAGTAGAAGGATTAATAGATAGTTACATAATGCAAAACGACTTTTGGCAGAGAAGAGGTGGCCTGTGATGAGGCAGAGCTTGGAGAAGAAGAATTTGCAGAAAAAATGCTCAATCAACAAAAATTACAGGAACAGGTAAAGTTTATTTGACTTCTGATGAATTCTATGGCTTCTGATGAATAGTACTTGCTATGCTGCTATGCTAATTTAGAAAGTAAAAACTGTGCAGCAACTAGAGATGCTGAAGTACATGCGCAAGTTTCACTTGGATGATCAATCTGCGATCCTTGAGAAGGTAAATACTGGTTTCAATTTCAAAGTACTGGGAAATTCGTTTCAAATCTTGCTTCCAATAAAATGTAACAGTGGTAATTGGCAGACAAACTCCGAATTTTAATCACATTCATTTGACAACATTTTGTTAGCATTAGCAACACCTATATACTAATTTTAGCATTTGGTTTTGGGGTATCTAATTCTAAACTGATAGTTTAGAACCATTGCTGCTAATTGGTCTCAAAATATTAAATGTAAGGTGATTGGTAATAGGACTAGGACTACCAGTTCATTTATAACTTCTAAGCAGTCTGTTAATGCCATTACTTCCGGTTGTTTAGTTCAGCTAATTCATCTGAATTACATATCTTATTTCCTCGTCAAAAAGATTGATCTCCTTGGTTGTTGACGGTCAATTGTCCGTCTATGTTGCTATATATATATATATATATATATATATATATATTTCAACTTTGTTGGGCTTGACAATCCTATTCATGAGATTTTATTTGGAAACATATGTACTTAAACTTGTAGAAAATGAATTGATTGACGCATTTGGCTTTTCTTCTGCCAGTTACACCAGCAGATGGAAAATGGAAATTATGAAAGTGAGACATCCATTTTGTCAGCTAAGCAGATAGACGAGATTGTTCCAAGAAAGGTGTCCCCTTTGTATTCGCCAAGGTAGACCAAAACCCGGCCTTATGATGGATCCTTTTTTTAAAATTAAGAGATATTTTGGTTCAAGTGTAGCTTGCGTGACATTTATTTTGAGTTGACCAATTCCACAATTCATGACACTTATCATTTACTTCATTTACCTCTTGACTCTTTATTTTATATTTATTTTATTCCTATATTGGAACTGCTGTAAGGTTAACATTTTTTCGCAATGGTTGGCACTTGCGGCTTTTTCCCAGCTAGGTTTTCCTACCTCAGTAGTCGGCACAGAACGACCGATAAGAAAAATTTAAGTACATAATACATGGTCCACTAAGCTAATCCACGAAAGGGAAACCATAGTGGAAAAGTGTTTTGAATGCTTTCATTTTTTAATGTGGGATTGGATTTTTCGGTTGGTTTCGAGTTTCAAGTTTCAACCATAGGCAGTAGATAGGTTAATAATTAGCTGTCAAATTTAATAGCGAGACTAGAGATGTTATGTCCTCATTTGTATATTGTCATAACTCAAAATATTTGATTAGTTCCACAAAATATGCGTAGAGTTTTGTGGGGACAAGAAATGCTTGTTATTGCTGATTGTCACTCAATATCACATTTGCTGCACTATCTCACAATTAAGAGCAGAATTTAGGAAAGAGATCAGAGATGAATAACAATTGAAGATATAGAATTGCTGATAAACTTACTGCAAGACTATTTTAGCATAAAAAAAATCCAAAGATTTTAAAAGATTATGTAGAAATGGTGTGATTTATTAGATTTCTTTAAAAGACTTTTATGATTAAGATTTTTTAGTTTAAATTTTAATGAATTTATATCATAAAAATTTAAAAGATTTAAAAGGATTATGTAAAATTTTAAAAATATATTCAAAATTACAAGATGAAAAAGGAAGAAATGATCACATTTGCATAACTTGTAGGTGAGTTAGAGTTATAGGAATGACAAAATTAATGGAAAAATTTATAAAAATATTATGTCGAGTAGGTGATAAGTATAGTTAGTATAAGAGAAAAACATGCTTATTCTTAGACATTTTTCTTTTTGATCGGCCAAATAAATAATATATTGAAATAGTGGGCACAAGGAATCCCCTCCGATTTACAATGAAAGAATGAAAGAAAAAGGAGATCTAGTTCACAAAAACAAGAACAGCCAGCCCATCTCAACATTTAACAACTGTATCATCCACGTATGCCCTACCTTTACAAAAAACCAATGCTAATTCGAGAGTCAACCGCGCCACCTAGCAGTGGTCAAGAGCATCACATTTGCTTTTTACACCACCAGCCATTCTTCTCTAATTGCTTCGTATACAAATACAAGCTCCAAGGTCAATGTTCCATTGTGCAAAGGAATAATTGAATCCCTTTGTTAGTTTTGACACAAAATAAACATTAATTCAAAAAGCAACCAGAAATGTACACAAGAAAGGAGTATATTTGACATTTTTTTATTCAAAAAGAATAGAAGAAACATATGACACATTGAGAATATTATTTTTTGACAATTTTTTGGTACCTCTTTCAATTGAGATCTCATTTTTGTGTTGAGTATTGAAGATAGAAGAGCGTATGTGTGACGTGAGAAAAGAAAGTCTAATAATCAATAAAAAAAAGAAAAAAGTTTAAGAAAATCTCAAGGATTTAGGTGTGATTATTTGATAGATATTTTATACTAAAAAAATCAGATGAAATCTATCAAAATCCATCTTAAAAAATAATCCATTGAAGTTTTGTGTGTTTTTTAATACTAAAAGATTTTTTATAAGTTAAAAAAATTTTAATTGACTACTACCAGATTTTGTTATCCTCATTAAAAAATCTTAAAAATCTTAATTAAGTATCACAAGTTTTATCTATATCATTTAAAAATCTTGATTAAATGCCATAATATTTTATTAAAAATATATTTTAAAATCTTAATATAGTACACCTCTAAACATGAAAAAACCCAATTTGGAACCATGAGTATCCTTTTAAAACGAGGATACTTCGTTAAAACTAACGATTCAATTCATTAAACCATTCATCAAAACATAGGTAAACTCAACTTCACATTTGAAAATTATAATTTTGGCGGAGGGTAATAGTGGAAATGCCTTAGAAGCAGAGGATACATGAAATGGTATAGGTGAGGAGTAATGGAGAAGCTTTTACGACACTGCAGTCATACAAAACGTTTCTAGGTTCTATTGTGGTATAAGCAAAGTTTTCGTGTGGTCACGGTTCATCAATTGGTGGTAACTACAATAAGGAAACAGAGAATGATTTTTGGTTAGAGGCAATGCATCTGAAAGTGCAAAGTGCTTAAGGAAGATAGATTTGTTTCCAATGCAAGACTATCGAAACAATTGGGTATTCTAAATTGAATGATTAAGGAAGAAGAAAAGAGAAAGAAGGTTCTGAGTTGGATCCCTTGCTAATTAAACTAAAAAAAGTATCTAATAACATTTGTCGATCAAAAAATTGGATATTGTCACTATGCATGTGACGAGTTGAACAACTGAGTGGCGATGCATAAGATAAAGATTAAATCTGGTAGTACTCAATCTGGTAGTACTCAATTAAGAGGTTAACGATATGTTTAGTAAAATTAAATGAAATCTTGAAAAGTACTTAGTAGCTGAAAGTTGTAAATTGAAAATCTAGCTTATTAAATTATAAGTGTTTATTAAAATTAACGATTGAAATAGCTGAAAAATATAAAATAATAAAAAAATCATAATTTATTTAAAAGAATAATAAAAAATTTAAATAAATATATTAAAGATAAAAATAAAAAAACTAAAAGTTAACATTTTAAAAAACACTTACAATTACTAAAAAATTATTTACTAGTCTAAGAAACTTTTAAATTAATAAAAAAATTTAAAACTAAAACTAACTAAAATGCCTTCACAAATATACTGAGTGTTTCAGTGAAAAAAAGGACAGCAGATAACACAAGACAACAATTTTGAACTAATAAATAGAATACGCCGGAATGTTATTCTATATTATTCTGCTCTGATCAACAATGAATAAGAAATGTTGAGATGGCCGAGTTGGTCTAAGGCGCCAAACTAAGGTTCTAGTCCGAAAGGGCGTGGGTTTAAATCCCACTCTCAACAATTAACTTACATTTGTTTATAAAGCTATGTTTCACGAAACCTAATATATAAATTTATAACGATAATTTTAATATCAAAAGGTTGAGATGGCCGAGTTGGTCTAAGGCGCCAGATTAAGGTTCTGGTCCGAAAGGGCGTGGGTTCAAATCCCACTCTCAACAAGTGATTTTTTATTTATTTTTAATATATAACATCTTGGAAGTTCAGTGATATAAAAGTAAATAAAATTTGTTCAGGGCTTCAGGCATTTCTATTGGGCCAGGGTTCATGCCCAAGTTTAAACATTAAGCTAAGTGCAGTATTCATCATACGGATTTTGGTGCACCATTCAAATAGGACTATCAGTTGAATTTATATTTTGATGGAAATTATTCTTACAATATAATTATAAGCATTTGCATCGTCAAAAAAAATCATAAGCATTTGTAAAAAAATTAGTGGTTATCACTGCTAACAATTGATTTTATTCACTGAAAATCTAAGAATTACTTCTTTCAAAAATAAATTTTGGCATAGAATTGATTATATCTAAACCAAACATTGAGAATGACGTTTGACTTTTTAAACTCAAATTTACTTTATGCAAACCATGATATAAACATAAACAAGCTTTAAGCTATTGTACGAACTGTTACAATTGATTTTATTCACTGAAAATCTAAGAATTACTTCATTCAAAAATAAATTTTGGCATAGAATTGATTATATCTAAACCAAACATTGAGAATGACGTTTGACTTTTTAAACTCAAATTTACTTTATGCAAACCATGATATAAACATAAACAAGCTTTAAGCTATTGTACGAACTGTTTGATGAAATTGGTGAGGAAAAGAAGAGGATTTCAATGTGGTAGACAAGATACGTGAAACACCTTGTCTAGTGACAATGCATGAGAGGGAGAAAAAGGAAAATGAAATAATTTACCATTATCTTCTTAAAATAGACAAATAAAAATTGTTAAAAAAATTAATTTAATCAATATAAAAATTTATCTCCTTCCAAATTTTGGAGAGGAAATTAAAGAGTCAAAATTAAGGAGAGATAATTGGTCCTTTCCATCCTCCTCTCTAATCCAAAAATAGAAGAAGAAAAGTTTACAAATTTTCTCTCTATTCACAAAACTAGGGATCTTGAACTGATCGGCGTGGGCGTTCTTTGAAGTATTTTCAATTTAGAGAACTAGAAAAGGAATGACATGCCAAGAATGGTTTGTGGGATAGGACAATATCTGTCTTCCAAAATTGTGTAACTTGTTTTATACTTTGATAAAAACAAGACTAACTTTGATACTATTACATGAAGAGGTATAATATAGAAACTTCTGGACATATAAAAGAGACACGAGTAGGGATGATAAAACTTGTTGGGTACTACTACGAAACAAAATTTCTAACATATCTATTTCATATTAAAAGACATTCATAAAAGAACAAGTATAAGACACTACAATTTCAGCAAAACCCATGAGCAATATCACTAGCATTAGCAACGGGTGGAATAACAAAGTGCCAAAGCTTCCTGATCCCCCCAGCCCTATATTTCATGCACAAGAACTCCTTCGCATACTGCTTCTCAACCTCCCTATCCACGTCATGAAGAAACACGTGCGTCACACCCGATCTCTTTCTCCCACGCGCCATCATCGCGGCGGAGTATATGACCGCCATTCTCCCGGGTGCGGCCGCAAAATACCCTCGCGGCCCGTCGATCATGATTACATCCCAATCACGATCATACACCTCATCGGGCAAATCGCGCAGGGCCAGTTTACACAGGCGGTCACCCTTGAGTGGGTGACCAGTGGTGCTGACACTGGCGCAATTATCCTTATAAGAGGAGAGGAGGGTCTTGGACTCGGCGAGGCGCGTGGAGTAACGCACGGTGTGGGCGCGTAGGATGGGGAAGCGCTGGAGGGCAGAGAGGGTCCACTTGGGATCCTCCTCGAGGAACAGCGTGGTGCCACGTGGATTAAACGAGTCCCACATGAGCGAATCGTGGCCGAGTCCGAACACGAGGAAGTTGCATGGCGCAAGGGACTGAAGCACGTCGAAGGATCTCCGGATCTCGCTCTTGGTCTGCTGAGGGAGCGCACGCGCCGTGGCGTAGTGGAGGATGGTGACGAGGGTGAGCGGGGAGGTGTCGAACTCGGCGGCGATGGCCGCCTCGGAGGGCGTGAGGGGCACGGCAGCGGAGGAGGAGACGCAGAGGTCGGCGGAGGTGGTGGGGTCGAGGAGGGTCTGGCGGAAGAGGAAGAGGAGGAAGATGGTGACGGCGACGGTGGCGGCGAGGAGGGGGAGAAGACGCGGGTTGGAGGTGGGAGGGTGTTTCCTCCTTTGGGAGGAGGGTTGGAAGGACTTGAAAACCCACGGTTGCATGGTGGTGAACGTGTGTTGGTTGATGTGAAGGATGCTACTTAATTACGTTGATGTGCGTTTAGGATGTGAATGGGATGATGGAGAATGGAGATGATGAAGAGCGATGTTGTAGCAGTTCTAGCTAGAGATGTGGTTCATGGAGATCACTTTTCTATAATTAGCATGTAGAAGTTGTCACCTGTATATTTGTATATTGTAAATCAACAATGTTAGTTTTTTCCCTTAATCCTTCTTTCGTTTCGTAAGATAAATGAGATTTTAACTCATTCAAAGTTTACCAAAGAAATATTTTTGACAAAAATCAAATTTGATTACTAATTAACAAGATTTAACTTTAACTTCGACACATTATTTAATTATTTGTATTTAATTATTTGGTTAATCAACAATGTTATTTAATGTGAATTTTTTTGTATTAATGAATAGTTATAGGGTTTTTTTTGTCTAAATCACGTACACTCGATAAAAATTCTTATAAATGAATAATTATAATTAAATAATAAATATAATATATACATAAGTAGTTAATTAAATGCATTTTTTAAACCTTTTTCATGGTAGTATTGTAAGTTTTTTGAGGTTGCCAACCATATTTATCTCATTATCTTAAGTATCCCAAATATTTAAAAAAAAACTTTGTAACATGAGCTACTTATACACAAGTTGTTATATTTAACACTTCTCCTTCATCTCATTTTCTTTTTAATTCTCTATTTTTCATCACATCATTTCAATAAGTTTCTCTCTTCTTTTATTTCTTCCATGTATTTTTTCTTTCTTTCTTTCACCCATAAGTCATGGCAAACAACAATCTCATTATTTTTGGCTTTTGGCTAAAATATGTTTGTTATCTCTAATCAATATCCGAAATTTATGTTTATTTCTTAATAATTTTATTTTTTTTATAAAACAAAAAAAAATTATTTTGGTCCTTTACACTTGTTATAAACCCTGATAAATTAGTAAATTTTATATTTGTTTCTGATAAAAAAAATTCATTATTATTAGTTCCTTTGAAAAAGACTAATAAAAAATTATCATGGAATAAATATAAAATTTTCTAACTTATTCGGGACTAAAAAACAGCGTCACAGATCAAAAATAAAATTGTTATTTTATTAGAGACTCAATAAAAAAAATTTATCTAAAGTTTATTAAAACTTGAAAACATATTTTAACCTTTACTTTTTAAGTACAATACAATAAATGATAGTATATATTATTGTAAAGGTACCACCCTTTTGGAAATCCAATGAGTAGGGTTAACTTAGGTTGATATTTTATCTATAGGAAGACAAACATGTTGTATTTTAAGGCTCTCACAATCAATAAATTACTATTAGGTAGTGTTTGGGTGATTTATACTTAAATGTATTTGAGATGAAAATTTTAAAATTTGGTAAATCTCATACCTCTACACCCTACTTTTAATTAAAATATTTTACCTTTTTTCATCTCAATTCACTTTCACACCTCTTTCAATTGGATGTGCAATGTGCCTTGCTTGTAAATGAGTCGATCGATTTGACACATCAATCGGTGTATTTTTGGGAGACGATGGGTAACAAGCATCTCGAGACAGTGGTGAATGCTGGTAATGCTGCAACATGGAAGCCAATCAATGTTAGGTATAGGCGTCATCACGTATTTCGATTGCAACACCTGATTTTAAATTACAATCCTATTCACTAGATTATATATTCTCTCCCAAGGGTATGCTTGATTCTTAAAAGAAAACAAAAAAACACAGTTTCATTGCTGGCTTGTATCTTCTCCCGTGAGCTGTAAATGACAGCAATGTTGGTACAATTTTTTGAAAATATATGGCCAATTGCTGGTCCCCGAGAACACCATCTTGGGATCAAACATGAATTCAATTTAGAAAGAATGCAGACAAGAGTGCAAATTCTCTAGTGGTGTCAGAACTTGTGGGTAAAATGAAGGGAAATTAATCAAAACAACTTCCTGCAAGCTAAAAAGTTTAAAAAAGAAGAAATCACAAACGCTCGCAAACTTTCTAGATATTCATGTGCTGCGACAAACGTATGACAACTTTATGAGTGATTTCTTTCAACTCTAAGCACAAAGTGGTTATCCAGTAAAGTGGTTAGACGTTAACAGAACAATATCATACAAAACGAAGCTCAAAATCTCCACATTCCAAGCCAGGCATATTTGCATGCGCATATTGCCCCTGTTAGGCAAACTTACAGCCCCAAGTGGGAGCACAAAAAGATAATACTGATTTATGCTGTTATTACATCCTCCAGCATGATTCTAATTTTCCATCTTCAACTTAATTGGCTTCTTCAAACTTAGAACGCAAGACATCCACACAGATTTTAGAACAGAGCAGCATCTGAATATTGATCATTTAGCAATTAAGAAAGCAGATTGGTTTTAATGCAAGCTCATTATCTCTTTATCACAGATGCTGCTGTGATTGATCCACCTCCATGCTGAACAGCTCGAGGTACGAATGAAGCCTTTGCGGCGGCGGCCAAAGCTGATAGATGAAGGGGTGGAGTCAGAAGTGCTCAACTTAGAGACTGCTGAAACAAGGTCATCCATAGCATCCTCCTTATGAACAGCTTGTTTACATTGGGACTTCAACCTCTGTTTCTTTGAAGGCTTAGCCTTCTTGAAAAACTCAAATGAGGTGGGGAATTTATGCTTGTCAACCAGATGCTTCTGCCTACTGTTGTAGCTTTTGAATTTCAAGCCACACCTTTCCACCAAGCATTCATACTATATGACAAAGACAAAAGAGACACATCACAAGTTGGCCATCTAAACAAAAAAATAAATATGTGGATGAACTAAAAGATGACAGGCTAAACAATGAGGTCTCCGAGAAATAACAGATAAAAAGCATGTAAGGAAAGCACGAAGAAGTTTTCATCACTGTTTGAAATAACCAAAATTTGAATGAAGTTTTCCTCTCAACATTTGTAAGATTATGATTTTAAGTAAGAAAAAAGTGGGGAGATAAATTATTGAAGAAACTAGAAGAAACAAATACAATGCTGACTATCCCACACTGAAGAAGGCAACAAACATCCAACTAGTCAATTCTTTAACAAAGATCCAAGAGTAGGAATGTAGGATGGATTCAATACTACAAGTAATTGTATCACGACAGCACAATATATCATATCTACACTTACATACCATATCGTAGCCACTTCAGATACATGTATGCTGAGCAATCGAGATGTCGGGTAAACTCTGGAGCACACAGAACAGGATGCAGTATGCCTTGCGTTATAGTGATTTTCAAAGTCCTCCATTGAAGTCAAGCGTGTATTAATATAAAGGAGTGACAATGTTAAAAAAAATCGATGAAAGAGGGTATTAATATAATATTTCAAATATTAAGGAGGATTAGTGTAGGAATTGAAAAGAAGTAATGTTGTGTGTAGTTCAAAAAATCTTTAAGGAGTACGAGTATAATTTGCTAAATTATTTTTATCTTATGACAAATCTGACTAGAATAAGATTATAAAATTTGTTTGAAATCCAGAAAGTAATGAAATTTAGGACAATATTTCTTTTTTAGTTTGTAAAAAGGTTTTTCTGACAAAATATATTTTGTCTGATTGAAAGTAGTATTTTGGATGACATTTATGGAAAAATGTTGAAAATTTGACTAAAGTCTATCTAAGAATTTGTCTGAAAAAAGATGTTAATGTAGTAGTGACTATATATCATTAAAATTTGATCAAGCCTTGCACAAAAACACTTATGTTATTATGGGTCTATTTTGATAAACAATTTAATTGAGTGCTTATTGAATAAAAACTTATCATGATAGCTCTAATATACAAGATTTATATTTCTTTTTACAATTGAAGAGGAAATAAGATGAAAATATTTTCATATAAGTTGTGTGTTGTTTTAATAAATTATCCCGCTAAAGCTTATTGAAATTAAATAAGCTGAAAATAACTTATAAATATACCAAAAACTATTTTCATCAGCTCCTCCAAACACTTACAAGTGTTTACATCATAAAATAAGTTGTAAATAGACTCTACTAGACAGACTTTTGGTGCCATTCTATATATAAGGTCTTATTCGATCATGCATATCCAAATATAAGTTCTTTGACTTATATAGATAAACACTGTGATACACTTTGCTAATACTATGGGTGTAGAAAATTGAATTAAACCATTTTAAATTGATAAAAAAATTAAAAATAGATTAAATTAGCTGAAAAACCACATTTTATTGAGGTTTGATTCGATTTTTTTTTAAAAAAACTAAACCAAATCAAGTTGAATCACACCTGTAGTATAAGTTGAGTTGTAGCATTATGTAGTAGAATCTTGAATGTTTGATAACGACAATATGTGATTCTATATGTGTGTTGAACATTTTTTTTATTATGTTAAACTATTAATTTTTGACATTAATATATGATTCATTGATTATCAATCGTGTTAATGCTTTTTTCTGTAAGATGTTTATAGTGCAATTATTTTCCTGTATGGTCTTTTATTAGTGTTTTATTTCTTATGGTTATATTTTTGATTAGGGTAGAAATGGGTTGAGTAAGTCAGACCCTACCTAAGCTTGGTTTGACATACTTTATGTTTATGTGGTTCAAGTTTGGCCTTCTTACTCGTCATGAGCCTATTCTTTAGGCATTGATATATTAGCATGGCTTGGTCTGTTAACTCATTTAAAGACATGTTTTATATTAAAAAGCGTAAAACTATTGTATAATAATAAAATTATTATGAGTTAAAATATTAGAGTGAGAAAGAATGACTTGCACATTATTCTTATGTTACCCAAATTTGGATGTTACATTCTTATTTACTTTTTTTCTTCAATAAAGCCAAATGTTTTTATTAAAAACAATAAGGCAATTTCAAACCTCAAGATGTGGCATAAACTTGCGTGCAAACATTAAAAGTGACAGACTACCAAAGCTTTTTAAGTCCCACTAAAAGAAAAGAGCCCTTATTCCTTCTCCTCATCTATTCTTATAGGAATTAACCTATTTCAAACATTAAAATGATTAAAATCATCAAACCACTAACATAATTTTGTAATTTCATGTTAGAATAATTATAATATTATATATGATATTAATAATAATACTTTTATTAAAACATATCCATTCTAAATAAGCTAGCCCGCAACCTGACCTATTTAACTAAAAAGACTTTTTAAAAAGCTTGGACCTAACCTTTTTGCTGAACAAACTGAGCTGAGCCATATCTTAAACGGGTTAAACCATAGGCCTCTGACGAGCTATCTGACCTACTTCCACCCCTATATGTCATTTTTAAGAGCTAATCAAGACTCAATTGGTTATAATTTATTTTGTTAATGATGAAATTAAAAATGATTTTATAATCATATAAATATTTTTGAAAATTGTCACACCTATTAACCAAACTAAGCCTAATAGATTGGTTTCGTATGGTTCAAAATTAATTATACATTTAAATTGTACCAAATTAATTCATGAATTATTGTGTTTAATCTACACACACATGCACATATATATAAACGCCTAAGTCTATTTGGTTACACACACACACACCCATAAATGCCTAAGTCTATTTGCTTACTTAAATCTCTATTCTTCTAACTCTCCCTCACATTTACCTTCATTTTCATTTGAATAATCTTTTCTCATAAAGTGGTGAAATTTCATTCTCCTCTAACATGCATTTGGTATATATTCTTTTATGCTTTTAAATTTTCACATCAACTTAATAATTTATAAATCTATAATTGAATATTAGAAATCAATTTCACATATATATTTATCTTAAAATTCAACTCCTAAAATGTATATGATATATCATCTTATACTTTTAATATTAACTAAATGACTTAACTTAATTGTAGAGACAAATATCATAAGAAGGGGGATTGAATTGTGGTTTTAAAAAAAATTGTATGCCTTTTCAATAAACAAAGATATTGTAACACCTTGACTTACCATCTTATTATTTATTGATTTTTAATGAATTCTTTTCAACTTGCTTAAAAATATCAAACCAACGTTACTAATAACTGATATAAAAAAGATTTCCATCACTAATTGATAATTATAAATCTGTTATAAAATAAAATACAGACTGATATCAATTCTATTACATAATACAAATAACTAAAACATTTTGTCATAACAGAACATCTTCAACTAAACACCTTCAACAAAATCCTTTTTCAAGTGGTTAGCTCGCCAATCTTTCTTTACTGTTCATCTGCTCGCCCAAATAAAATTGAGGTCATAGCAGGTGTCAACCACAGACACAAAATACAGGGTAAGTTTATGATAAACATAATTTAAGCAACATATTATATTCAATATGCATATATTCATAACAACATCCTCAAAATTGTAGTTCTAATTTTTATATGATGCATGATTCTCTTAGACTCTTATCATGTGGTACCACTGTCAAGATAGCCCCATCCCAGTGGCACAGAACTGATACGATCAGTCAGGGTCCTCCGGTGTTGCACAGGATCTCACCCACACTTCATGTGATCATCATGGGTGGCGTGATTCCCACCACAAGAGTCACCCCCCAGCTCAGACTCCTCTTGTCTGTACGCTCGAACTCAGTTCCTACAGCTATCTGACACACCTCCTCTTTGAGGCACACCTCCACTCTGAGACAACAGTTATGATATGAAACACATGAAACTGATTCACTTAATGCATAATTCTTTCATTTTATCAATTCATATTTATTTTCAACATCAGTCTTCAATCACTGTCTCACATACTTTACTCAGAAATTCAACATAAATCAAGTACAACATTCAGCTTGTTACTCATGTACAGAAACTCAATATATCATTCATGTACAAAGATTCATAGAAACACTCAACAAACATAAAACTTCATTCAGGCACTCAATCATATAATTATAACTTAAATCCCACAATTACTCAAATACAAGTTCTTCTTCACAGAACTTCAAACATTTATTCAAACACAAGTAACACTTAAACTATCTTTATCATAAAACTTCCCTATACATACCTGATAACCTCTTACTAAGCTTATCTTTCTCTTCCTAAAGGTGCTAGCTTCTACATGTGATTCTTTAAAGGAAGTGGGGTCTTCTTCTTACTTGATTTATGCTTTGAAAAGGAAAGGATGAAAGTGAAATGAAAGAGATGGGAGGGAGAGGTTTCACGTGATATGTTGAAGAATTGAGTCTTGAATGTGACTTTCACTTAAGGCCTTCCTCCCTTTATATAGAGTTTGGAAAATAATAAAATATTCAAGGACATTTTTACCCTTTCTAGCTAGTTACTCCCATTTGGTTTCATTAAAACTTAGTTTCATCTCATTTTATTACATCCTAACTAAGCTCATAATGGTTTTCCTAAATATTTTCTAGCTTTTATAAAAATCTTCTAAAGCATGACACCTTTCTTCCAAGTGTCCGCCTACTTATCATATTCATGAATCTTCTCCCTTTTTCTCTCCTTGTTCACATGACCATCAAGGGAATTAAGAGAAGATTTTTCTTCTCTTCATGCCATCTTGTACACATGTATTTCAAGGTTATGATGGCTTTCTTATTCCTATATTAATAGTAAATTACAAGTGACTAGATATTTCTTAAGCCTTCATGATTGTATCTTATCATTTTAATTTATGAATCTTAAGGTATTTTCCTACTTATCATGACTTAACACTTTTTGATATGATAAATCCACCTTATTCTCTCATTTCTTCTTCACGTGAAGATCATAGCCAAGGGCGATATTTTTATCTACCCTTCCTCCTTCTATATCATGTTATTTCCTTTAATGAGTAGAAAATTGTGTGGTTCTCCTTGTGTCCACATGTCACCTTTTATGAAGAAGAATTCAATTCCAAGACAACTTCACACATGGCATTCATTAAGAGGAAGTAAAATTTAATTAGAACTCTTCTTCTTAAAGGATAAGATTAAATAATAGAACTCTAAAGATTTTCAGAAACTGACTTCAGTTACAATACAAACAACTCACAAATAGTCTATATAGAGTGCTACACAGTCCTTACATACAGGACTGCTTTTATCTTCATTCTGATTGGTCCGTTCTACTTCTGACCATCAAAATTACTAAACCATTTTATTAAATAAGTCTATTCATCCTACAATTAAGAGAAAATTCCACATATTCTATTTATCATTTTTCCATATTTTTCTGATGCTTGAATTCTCTTGGATAAAATTTCAAAGTTATGACCGTATAAAATTCATAGAAATTCTATTCTGAGACTTTCTGTCACTAAAAGTATTTTGGTAATCTATCATTCAAGCTTTCACAAAATATCAAAGGGTGTCTTGGTAATTTTAGCCTCAAGGGTACTATGATAATTTGTCACTCACCCTAGGGGTATGATTGTAATTTTCACTATAAAATATCTCAACAAAATATCTAAGGGTATTTGTGTAATTTTGGCTCAAGGGTATTTTTGTAACTTCCATTTTAAAATATCTAATAAAAAATATCCAAGGGCATTATCGTCATTTTCACCTCAAGGGCATTTCTGTAATTTCTATTTCAAGGGAAGGGTAATATGGTCATTTCTCTTCAAACATTTTTGTAATATCTCTAATTAATATTTCACACAAATTATTTAAATATAGACCAATCAAATCTCACATAACCTAACACTCACATCAAATAGTTGTGTAAGAAACATTTTGACCATACATTTGCAGTTATTGAAATTTCAGGGTGTTACAGATATCGTTTTATAAAGCTTAAAGGCAGAAAATAAGGTTTTTACAAACAAACTCAATCAGACAATATCTAATAGATTTTGCAAACACAATTTTCAAAAACAAAATCAAATTCATACCCTTAGTCAGTTAAAAAGAAAGAGATAAACAAATTGGACATTGAGGAGATTATATTGGTTTGTCTCTATCATTGAGATCACATCCAGTTCTTGGTAATCCACTAAGTTTCACTAACTTTAACAATAGTTCGATTCAATAGTGGTCCACTGAAAAATGTAGTCCATTTTGCACCATTATTTTTAGCCTTAAGATCAATCATGGTGAAGAATTTATTTTACATCCTCCTACATTAGAACTTTCCTCTCCATCATTGTACTTTCTCTCCCTCTCCCGCAGCCTCCAACGCCTTACATTTTACACTGCTACTGGAGATGATTTCTAGCGGCGACACTATTCCCCCTTTTTTTCTGCTTCTTCTCCCTCTCCTTCTTGTCCCTCCATCCACAAAGACAAGGAACTAAATTCATCAAAAAGTCACAATTGGACGCATTGCTGGCCTCCATGACGCTTTTGACGAGGGCCAACAATGTGGGCTTGGCCTTTAATGCCTTGATTTCTATCGAATCCTTAGATCTCTCTCCCAGATTTATGCTACCGCAACTCTGATACCATGACTCCACCATAGAGGAGAACGATCCTTGAGCCTTTGTCGTTGTCCCCAACGACTCCAACCTCATCAAATGGAGAAGGAACAAATCTTTGGAACACATCTCAAATGATAACAATGAAACCCATAGAAGCTTGGTGGTGTGTAATGGCATTGCCTCCTCGTACCTTAACCTTTCTTTGTTGAATGACATCGTTCAAGGTGGGCATTTCCTCCTCGTACCCTAGCTTTGGTGATGTGGGGTTTGTTGGTGGATATGGTAGTGAGTATTTGGACCTTGGTAATGGGAGGGCTCGTGTCATTAAGGACCGTAGAAGGTGTTTCCGATGGATGAGAATTATAGGGATATGGTAGTGATGTGTTGGTCGATGAAGTCCGTCGGAGGGAAGAAGGAAAAAAAAACTGAATGTTGCCACCAAAAATTGTCTCCAACGACGGTGAACGATGGCAAAAGGAATTGGTGGGAAGGGGAGTTGATGGGAGGGACAAAATTTGGTGTGGACAATACTATTGTTATTAGATTAATCTAATAGTTAAAATTAATAATTCAGATTGGACCACTTATGAAAGTGGTTCACTGTAGTAATAGCCTTAACAATATTACAAGTATTCTTTCTTATCACTTCTTTTACAACAAAGTTTATCCCTAAGTTTAAAATAACCCAAGTATTTTTGTTCTATCAAGTTACTTTTGGATCTAAACAAACCCGAAGATTTGTAGAAGTTGGTTTGCTCACTAAGTAGTCTTAATATCTTAAAGATGAGTATACAAATTAAGGTCTTAGTCTTTTATCTCACGATATACAAAGTGTTTTGAGAACTTTTTGCAACTTAGAAAATAAACAAGTAAGCTTGAAGAAGATAGGGAAAGAATATTTCAAATATTGCTTGTAAGTTTATAACTTCAAATCTTCAAAATTCTAAAATATTACATACTTTATGCGGTTAGATTCGATATTTCTTATTATAAAAAACCTAACCAATACGAACAAATTGTATACTATAATTATACTAATTTTTATTTTGGTTATTAATAATAAATATAGATAATTTATTATTTTTATTTTGCTTTATAATCGAGATGTACGCTTTACTTTTATATGTTAAAAGAGAATATAATAATATTGTTAAAATATCAAGTGATGTATAAATTATTATTATATTATAAAAATAATTAGTAATATCATTTTATATTAATGCTAAATATAAGTGAAATAATAATTTTCAACTAAAATATGTTAAACCCCATTTTAACACTTTTAAGACTATTTGGAAGAAAAAAAAAATTGTTCGAATAAACTAGCAGTTTAAACAAATTAAATTTGTTTCCCAGCACTGCACTCTAACTAACTTCAGTTTTTTCAAATCATACAAGGAATCCAATCGTCACGAGTATGGGTTTGCAAAAATTAATGCCTAAAAACGTAGTTACTTAGTGAGAAAATCCAGTCCCAGTAAAACAAAAATAAAAAAAACTTGACGAGTTCAGGTATGGTGCTGGCGTTGAATGAGCTTTGATGGCTACACACTAGCTATTATATTTATTAACGTGGGTAGATTGATATTTGACTAATTAAGAAAAAAAAGAGCAAAACGAGAAACGGAAAATCAATTCCACACCTAATCTCCGAATAAAAAAAGTCATTTTAAGTGGTGGTGATATTTGAATTAAATTTGAAGACGATGACATGGGAAGCATATGTCAAAGCTTGCAATGGATAGATAAATCTCAGATTGGTTAAGGCGTCAAAATCATCTAGTAAAGTAATGAACATATACTGTAAGATTGCACGCATTGATTTGCAATTATCAATATTCAACATAAAATTAATCAGTTATTTAATCGAAACCCATATATGTATATTTCTGAATTTTGAATTGAAGCGAAAGTTTCAATGGTTATAAAAAATAAAATAGCAACATTATAAGAGAAATTCATGAGTACCAACGTCTTTAGTTCAATTGACAACAAACTTGACTTTTTCTTTAAGATATCAGGCCTGAGTCTTTAAAATGGAAAAATTAATTAAAGTGCTGGTACGTAAAACTTTACCCTTTCAAATGACTTCACTCAACTACCGTATATGTAAATTAAGGGGTGTTTATTTGGATGTATCATATTATACTTTCACAAATTACATTGTATGATATGTTTAAATATATTTTCTATTAATTATTTTTTGTTTTTTTTAAATATTTTTGTTAGTTCCTTAAATTTTTTATTTTTTTAGTTCCTTTATTTTTTTTAATAATATCACAATTTATGATGATTTCTTACCGTTAGATTTATTTTAATATATTTCTTTAAAAATAATTTATGTTAGTTGCTAGAATATGTAAAAAAATTTATCACAATTTAACATTCATATATTTTTTTTAAATAGTCAAAATATGTAAAAAAAATGGACATCAATCCATATGAGTAAAATATTTTGGCCATCCAAAAAATTAAATTAAAAATATTTATTTAGGTGGTTAAAAACTATCAAAAACACAATAAACAAAGAAATTAAAAGCAATTTTAAAAAATTTGAGGGACTGAGAGAATCAATTTTGTTTTTGAAGGAGTAAAAAACACAATTACCCAAATTTAAAGGATTAGAAACATATTTATACCATAGAAATATTATGAGTTATGACTAAAAATATTATTTTCAAGTATATTTAAAAATGCGGTTGGTTACTTTTTAATATTCTGGAGAATATTTTTTAAAATTAAAAATAATTTAAATAAAAATATATAAGTAAGGAAATTATTGTCTTACTGGGAAATAATTTTCCTTATTCTCATGGGAAAGTCATTTTTCCATCCCTCCTTATGGAAATAAAAGTGTAAGATAAAAAAAAATTATAACATTCCATGTATCTAAAAAAAAAGTTGTAACATTGATAAGAATCAATAATAGTCGGGAATAATTCTTTAAGACTAATTAAAACAAACATGAATATGCAATATTTCTCACGTTACATCCCAAAAATCACCTTTTAATTTGTGAAACAAATGCACACTAAAAACAATTATGAGTCATTTGCTTGTGAATGAGACATAAGTTAGCACACTATATATAGAATATAATTAATACCAAATGCACAAATGATAACACTATATAGCACTTTTTCTGTTTTTTTCTTCTGATTTTAATTAAGAACATCTACTATATGCATGAATACTTAAAATTTTAATTAATATAATATAAAATATTAGTCACAATAATGTGATTTAATATTTTAACAGTATAATTTTTTAAGAAAATACTATATAAAAAATGAATTTACAAAACATGATAATTATTTATGCATCTTGACTCAAATAGTTAGTAAAATATTATCCTTAATTTAATAATTTTTTTTATAAATAGGTACTACGAGTTATGTAATAATTTTATAAATATATAAGAGGTAAAATTTAAACATGGGTGACATTACCATATTATGAATAAAAATATGTGCATATGAATAAATTCAGTTAAGATTGGATTGGAATGAACTAGATTGATTTTGAAAATAAAAACCAAGATTCAAATCGTTCCAATAAAAAAAATAGTTTTTCAAATGTTTGATCTGCTTAATTTTCAATTTATTTGATTTTCATTTTTTGGATCAGTTTTGTTGGATTTCATTGGACTAAATTGGTTTATGGACACCCCTAATTTTTACCCTTGTTTTGAGGGTTTTCCATATTAAAAACTTTTATCTTGTGAGTTTTCATTTTATAATTTTATTGATTACAACTTCTGTCTTGATTATTATAATTAATATTGAACCTAAATCTGAAACATATACGACAAAGTATAAAAAAAGATTCAGGTATAAAATATGGGACAATGAACACAAAACAAATGCAAAATAGAAAAAAAAAAACTACATTCTACATCAATTTTAGCAAAAATCAATATAGTAGGAGAACTTATAACACTGGTTTTGTCAATAAATCTATGTTGCATGTGATTGATTCGTGTAGATGTCCAATTTACTACATTAAGATTGAGAAGAACTAATGTTGATTTTTTTGATATTACATCATTTTGAACCGATGTTGAATATGCCTACATTTTTGGATACAAATAGTGAGCAAACTACACCGGTGCAATAAGTTTTGACTTCACAAATAACTAGTTTTAAAAAATTCCAATATGGCAGTTTTGTTTTGGGATGTTCATTCTTTAGTCCTTGCTTTGTTTTACATTGGACAACTATGTCGCATATTAGATCTCCCTTAGGTCTGAGTTTCCTATCAGCTTGTTTAATCTGACAACTTTGTTTTCGGAAAGCATTGTGCATTTGACGAATGCACGACAAAGACCGTGGGTGAGCGAGTCAGGCAGACAGTGAAAATGGAGACAAAGGTCAAGAGAAGACAATTGTAGATGGAGGGAGGCTACTAGGGCACGATTGAGGGTCACTGGATCTGAGACCCTTCTAAACGTGGTGACACCCTTGTAAAAAACACGACCTCACAATGGAGACGAAGACCGTTTTAAACATAAAAATTTTGTCATTTTGGTAAATAAAACTTACATTTCAAAGACGGTCTTTGTGAAACCGTCTTTGATTACACTTAAAAATCGACGTTGTTTTGACGTTTCAAATACGGTTTGTCTATGACCTCTTTGAAATGTTTGTTTTATTTACGAAACCACCACCGCACCCTTAATGACGACGGTTTTTGGGCAATCGACTTAAAACAAGCGTCGTAAAAGACACTTTATTTAGTAGTGTATGTTGAACCACATCAACTTTGGAGCCAATGTAGCAAGCGTTCCAGAATAGATGTATAATGGCTTTGTTGTAGTAGTAGTGAGAATACTTCCTTATTGTTGCGTTTGGTGGCTATAGTGCATGTGCTTGTGTAACAATCTTTGGTTGCTTTGTTCTTAATAGGACTTGGTAATCTTTAGCAAGTTTTATGCTTCTGAACAATTGTAGGTCTTTTGTTGATCTTTAATTTCTACTTTTGGTGTGTATTTCTGAATAGTGCAGACAACTGTGTCTCTTTCTTTGCTCAATTTGCATCTTCTGATGGTACTCATGCTTCTGGTCAACCTTCCTTGTAGTAGTCCTACTTTTGATGTGGCACATCCTATGTCAGAAGGGTAGACATACTTCAGACTTATGCTTCATATCTTTCTTCGTGTTTCTTGATCAAGTCATGTCTATATAAATCACACACTCGAAGCAAACCATTATATAGTAGCTTAACTTTTGGGAGACTTAGAATTTATTCCTTGAAATTTATTGTCATTAAAATATTTTATTTCAAAAAGAGGTCACTTCAACAATATGCCAAGTGCATTAAATTTAATCATGATATATATTTGTTATAATCACTTTAATTATTATGATTATGTATTTTTAAGAGTTAACAAAAAAAATGGTGAAATTTTGACAATGAAAAAGAAGAATGAAAATAATGTTGCCATGTAACTTCTTCCTACATAACAAAAGCTTTTTATATAATACTCCCTCTAATTGTTATTATAAAATACTTTGGACATCGATCAATTACACATACCAATAAAACTAATTAATTCATTTGATTTTATTGAATATTTTAAAAAATATAACCAATGTACTAATTATGTCCTTATTGATGTGAAAATATTAGTTAAAAAATATCATGCACGTTATCATTAAAAAATACAAATGCTTAGAACATTTAATAAGGACAAATAATGAAAAAAAATTAAATACTTCATAAAATTTTTAAAATGTCTTATAAAAAAAGGAATATATCAATTCATTTTAAACTATGCCTTATAATAAAGACTAGAGAGAGTAATATAATTGATTGATTTCAATAACAACGTAATGAGACCCAAGTTAAAGTCACCTCTATTTGGATCAAGACAGCTTCCAGCTGTATATTATACATCACATGGATGGGGTAACCGAGTAATCAACTTCGTCATTCTTTTTTTCTTTTAATTATGACTTTTAAATTTTAATATATATATCCCACTGGGCTACTTTCCTTAACCACACAGAACATAAACAGAAGGAGATATATATAATAGATTTGTGGAGACGTTTACATAGCTAGCTAGCCAGAAGGGAATGGAGAAAATCATGAGGAAAGTATTAATGGCTTTGTTGATGGCTTTCACGATGCTTATATCTAAGGGTGAAGGCCAATTAGTAGAGAATTTCTATAGTTCATCTTGTCCAAATGTGGAATCCATCGTGAAACAAGCAGTGACTAACAAGTTTACACAAACCATCACAACTGGACAAGCAACTCTGCGTCTCTTTTTCCATGATTGCTTTGTTGAGGTGCCTTCAATTCATATATTTCTTTAGTTCCTTAACTTGTGTGTATATGATATAATTTTTCAGTTTCAAGTTTTGTTTTTAATGAAGAAAATATAATTAATTATTACTAGCTTCATATCTATGGTTTTGTTCGTTTCCTTCTGGATGAGCATGCATTTTGGGATATAATATTTTCCTTGTGTTTACTCTCTTTTAATTTTCATATAATTATGAAGTTGAACTTTCAAAATTATGATCATCGTGATTTATATGGCTGGTGGAGGCTTATTCTTCTTTTTGCTATTTCGCATTTGCATTGGTAATATGGTATGCGCGACTTTCTATTTTGTGTGGAATGATAATATGATGGGAGACGTAGTCACCACCCAACTGCACGCCTTTGGTACCTACCTAGATTATTAAAAATAAATCATTGACTACAAGGTATATACAACAATCCTACAAGTTGATGTGTTGTTAACTTTTGACCATATTCTACAATTAACACACTATCATGCTAAAATCATTGATCAAGAATCCCATTCTATTTCATTCAGGAAAAAAAAAAAAAACACAAAGTTACAGTAAACTCTATACTTTTTAACATTCTCGTGATTGATTAAAAATCATTAACTTTAGTAGGTCTCAGTTTCACTTTTCATTTAATGATTTTCTTTTCTTTACTCAGCTAATATATTAACGAAAAAATAGTTTTGATGGTGTAGGGCTGTGATGCCTCTGTGATAATCTCCTCGCCAAATGGGGACGCAGAGAAGGATGCTGAGGAAAATATTTCACTGCCAGGAGATGGGTTTGACACAGTGATTAAGGCAAAGCAAGCAGTGGAAGCTTCGTGCCCTGGAGTGGTTTCATGTGCAGACATTTTGGCACTTGCTACCAGAGACGTTATAGGCTTGGTAAGCAATATTATTAATTTAACATAAACCCCAAATGTAAAATCAATTAATTGGATTAATTTAAAGTTAAAAAGAATAGAATAATAACTAATAAGAGTTTATTTTTTATGTTTACCGTGTGCTGGAAGAATTTGACTTCCAATTCTGTAGCAATGCATCATCAACTTTTCTTTTTTGTTAAGAATATTTACACATTCTTTCATATTCTCTCCTCAACACCTACTCTGATATTAAATGAAATGTTATGTTATCCCTACGTAATTATAGAGATTTTGCCCAATAGTAGAAGAAATGTTTGGAAAAAGTAAACAAAAATTATTGTGTTATTAAATTCGGCCCTATCCACATCTAACTCAATCAGGATATTATTCGTAATTAATTAGTCATTATCGAACAGGTTAAACCACGTTATAATAGTAGTATTTAAGTATGATGTAATAATATATATAATGCTAAAAATTATTTTTTTTCTGCTAAATATTACACTATTATCTATAAAATTGGTCCAAACATAAAATTGCATATAAATTTTTTATATTATTAACTAATTAAAAATTAAGAAATATATAAATTTTCAAAATAATTATTACAAAAATTAATAATTTTATCATATATGATAAAGGAAAATTTTGATTTGATCTCCCAAAATATTTTTAATAGATTTAATCCTATAAAACCAATTCATTTCATTAATTTAAAGTTAAAGATAATATATATTAAAAAATATAAGTTAAAAATAATATGACTTTAATTTTTATGTTTGCACTATTATTTAATCATGTGCTACACTAATTGGAGTACATCCGTTGTCCAATGTGTAGCAATACATCATTAAATTTTCTTTTGTTAATAATTACACGCTCTTTCATATTCTCTCTTCAACTCTTACTCTGCATGATATAAAAGAAAATTTTATGTTATCCTTACGTAATGATAAGAGATTTTGCCCAATAGTAGAAGAAATGTTTTAAAAAGTAAAAAAAGAAATTATATTATGAGTATTATTAAATTCGGTCAGATCAACATCTAACTCAAACATGATATTATTAGTAATTAAGTCATTTTCAAACTTTTCTTAAAAAATAAAGTCATTTTCAAACTGTCAAATGGTTAAACCACGTTATGTAATATATATATATATATATATATATATATATATATATATATATATATAATGCTAAAAAATACATTCTTTTTTCTGCTGAGTGGCTGCTAAACATTACATTATTATTTGCGCAAAATTGATTCAACCATAAAACTACGTATTTTTTAAATTATCTAATTAAAAATAATCAAGAAATATAATTTTTTTTAAATAATTATTGCAAAAGTCAAGAATTTTATCAATATATAATAAAAGTAAAATATGATTTTAGTTTCTCAAAATATCTTAAATTTAGTTTTAATCCTTTAAAAATTTAACATTTTTAATCTGCATTTAACAAAAGCGATGTAATTTAAGTTCATTGTGTAACATCCCGGGAGCTGATAAGGGCAGGGAGTGATCGTTGGTGCAGTGAGGCACCGACAAGGAGCGGCTCCTGACAGGCTTCCAACGGGAGAGGTACATGAATGAATCGAATACATACCCGAATGAGAGGGATCTAAAGGCTGTGCAGGTATGAGACTGTACAGTTGAGGATAACTTAAAGGATTTAATAGGTACTACCTATACCAACAAGATGCATCTACTTTTCGATAGCCCATAACATAAAAACTCCACAATTAAGCGTGCCTACAAGTGGCCGAGCGTTACAAGTGGTATCAGAGCAAAGCCTCTTTACCAGCACGGTGTGGTTCGAGGACGAACCAGGCGGAAGCTGATGGACATGTAACATCCTGGGCGATGACGAGGGCAGGGAGTAATCATCAGTGCAGGATAACTTAAAGAATTTATTAGGTACTACCTATATTAATAAGATGCATTTACTTTTCGATAGCCCATAACATAAGAACTCCACAATTAAGCGTGCTTGACTTGGAGCAATCTTGGGATGAGTAACCTCCTAGGAAGTTTCTCATATATAATAAAAATAAAATATGATTTTAGTTTCTTAAAATATCTTAAATTTAGTTTTAATACTTTAAAAATTTAACATATTTTTAATCTGCATTTAACAAAAGCGATGTAATTTAAGTCACTCGTCAGATTTTAGTTAGAAACATGTGTTTTTTTTTGTTAAAATAGAAGGACTTAAAATATATTAATTTTTATAGGGACAAAGTCTAAATTCAATATATATATATATATACTTTGGACCGTTTGTTTAAAATTAAAAATAAGTTTTATAAAAAAATGATTGTTTCATAAGCAGATAAAATTTGCTTATTGAAATAAGTAAAAAAAGATTAAACAAAAGCAATTAAAATAAATATATAAAAATAAAAATTGCTTATTTATTTAAAAATACTTATTTTAAAAAAGTTGAAACAAATCCATCCAAATATTACACGATAATATATAATTGAATACCAGTTGAATAGTATACTTTATAAAAACAGTTTACTCTGATTCCAATAATTATTTACTTTTCGATGTGGACAAATAATGACACTATTTAATTTTTATATGTGGACAATACATTAAATTTTAAATTCAAGGTGGTGACATTCATTTGTTTATTTACAACTATCTCAGCTTGGAGGTCCTTCATTCAACGTAGAGCTTGGACGCAGAGACGGGCTTATTTCCAAGGCATCGAGTGTAGAAGGAAACCTTCCGAAAGCAAAGTTCAATTTGGACCAACTCAACGCGCTTTTCGCCAAGAACGGTCTGACCCAAACGGACATGATAGCGCTCTCTGGGGCCCACACCGTTGGGTTCTCACACTGCGATCAGTTCGCGAACCGTCTATATTCCTTTTCATCCTCCAATCCGGTGGACCCCACTCTGGACCCCACCTACGCCCAGGATCTGATGGCGGGGTGTCCTAGGAACCCCGACCCCACCGTAGTGCTTCCCCTGGACCCGCAATCCCCTGCGGCGTTCGACAACGTGTATTACCAAAACCTGCTCTCGGGAAAAGGGTTGCTAACCTCAGACCAGGTTCTCTTCGAGAATGCCACGTCACAGCCCACGGTGGTGCGGTTCGCGAACAGCGCTGCGGATTTTAACGAAGCGTTTGTGGCGGCCATGAGGAAGCTCGGAAGGGTCGGGGTCAAGACCGGGAAAGATGGCGAGATTCGGAGAGATTGCACGTCGTTCAATTCGTAAATCGTACTCTCTTTTGTTTCTTTTTATAAGAAATAAATTTTAGTATAAAATATACTAAAACTTATTACTTATATAATGGACGGGAGGGAGTATGATATATGGATTAATTTGTGAAAGTGAATTGATTTGAATTATTTATTCTCGAGGAAATTAAGGTTTGGGTAAATAAGGTCTTGGTTGGCCGTGTTGAATTAAGTGATTAATTGTGCAGTGTGGATGTACGTACATTTTGAAATGTGTATTGCATATATTTAGGTAGTAATAATACTAATATGCATGTACATGTACAATCTTAATAGTCCTGATAATCTATATAAATGTTTTCGAAGATTTGCTAAATGTCATTAGTGTCAACTATATGTTGGATGCAACCAATGTAACTAGTGCATGTAAAGACATAGATACAGGTTATTTTACTCGTAGTTGACAAGCTTTCGTATTTGATGGTTGGTCGAGTAAGTTACTTGAATTTAGATTTAGTATCTAGTCGAGTAGGCTACTTGAATTCGGCAGAGATATGATAGATTTAAATAAGGAAAGAAAGAATCTCTAGCTTTTAAATCACTACAAAAAAAGAAGCGTTTTTCCGATAGATCGAATCCGTCGCTTATTTAAAAAATCTGTCAATATATTGAAATTTCCGACAGATTTATGGTTGTATGAAATTTCAACAGATGAATTTTTGTTGTCCATCGGTAATGATCCGTGGGAAATTTTCGACAAATGTTTATGTCGGAAATTTCCAACGGATCTACCTGTCAGAATTTTCCAACGGATTTTTCTGTCAAAAATACACATATGAAACTTTAGTGACAGATATATGCGTCGAAAATTTCTGTTGGTAACTAATTTTCTATAATTTTGTATTAAATTTTCTTTAGAAATGTTCCTAGACATGTTCCTAGACATGCATCAATAGAAATGTTCCTAGACATGCAATTTCCCTAGTGGTGAGAATCCCTTCATGCAAAGTTGCAGTTCTCTAAAGTAGAAATGTTCCTAGACCACCTTCTAAGGCCTTTTTATATAATATGACATGAGCAAGTTGGCAATAAGATACCATTCTCTGAACCCCAAACCTTGAACCTTGAACATTGAACCCTACAACCTAACCCCTAACCACTATACCCTAACTCCAAGCCCCAAACCCTAAGACATGAAAAACTCAGTTTCCTCAAGTAATATATATTGAAATTTTCTAAGACAAAGCAAGAGCATAAATTAGAAGGCTACTACTACCTTCTGCAATAAAGAGAAAAAATTGACCTTCAAATGGTGAAGAAATTGAATTTTTTCAGCAATCAACAAAAGTAAAGCATTTCCTTTTCCACCTTTCCCACGAGCTGTTCTTCCAACCTTATGGATATATTCTTTGAAGTAGTATAATCACATGTTATCTTGTGTATTGATGTATAAGACTACAAAGAAACAAATGGAAAAAAAATAATAGCCAATAACCATCAATAAAGAACAGTAAGAACCTTTGGTTCATCAGGTGGATCAAATTGCACAATCCAATCTTGCAAAGCAAACAAAGGAAAAATGTGATAAAATGTTTACATACCCTTTATTGATTTCTAATTCACAAAAATGATTTTCAGGACTATTCTATTGTTAAGTCTTCAAATTGAACCGTGCTATTGTCATTACATATTAGAATCAACACAAATGACTTCTTGAACTTTCCAGAAGACATAAAAGTTTCCCTCCAAATATTTCTTAGTCTTAGTCACCATTTATTCTTACACTATCAAATAAAAAATATTGGTACTATCACTTTTACAAGTTTAACAACAAGCAACTGCTGGCATTCAAACTCAATAAACTCACTAGCAGGTATTATGGTCAGTATCTAATCCCAAACAGTGGTGCAGAGGAGCAAAAACCTAAAAGCCATAGCATCGGAAGTAGACCACTCATGCAAAAAAAGAAGTTGAAAACCACCTTCCACAACTTTATATGTTATTGATGGAGAAAAAGAAATATCCATGTTGATTAAAAAAGATAATAAATGGGATTTGAACCTTCCTTAACAAGGTCACCGCCAGTCTATATTTGTTTCTTTCTAGACCTTTAAAAACATATTTTTTTGGGTAGCACCATAAACTGTCATTCATTTTCATTAACAACTCATAAGACACTCTCATTCAGAAACCTATGTACTGTTAATTATTTGTCCAACTTAATTTTCTCTCAAATGATATTGTAATAGTTATTGCATTAGTATTTGGTGTTTTACAAATAACTAATCCCATCCACAAAGCAGCAACACATTTGGATTGTTGGACATGACACAATTTCATGATTGTATTAAAATTTCATAACCTTACTGCATTACAAATGGGAGGGGAAAGAGAAATAGAAACACATTGCAAAATTTTTGTATACCTTTGAAGTATTTTAATAATTTGCATCATCTCCTCCTCAAAGTTTGCTTCCAATATCCTGTTAGCTTCATCAATCATGAGGCACTGCCAAATCAAGCAAGAACTCAAACCTCAGAGTAAGAAGGATAACCAAGATGTAAAGTGTAAACTCCAAGGTCCAAAGCCAATATTATTGCATTCAACCCAACAGCCACTCCTATTTGATCAATGGTAGTAAAACCCATCAGAGAATATTTGGAGCACCAACAGTGGCCTTACCAGCAACCTCGAGAGCCATACAATTTCAGATATTGTTAAATCAAATTAGACATGAAATTTATCTCAGTTAAGGACAGCTTAAACTCATGTGTAGTCATTACTTGTTTATGGATAGGAAGGGGGAGAAAATTTGTATACATGACTAGAGGCATACAAATGAAACCTTTTTTCAAGGTGGAAACAAAAATTTATATTGGCTTTGTTAAATTGTGACTCAAGAAATTACCCAACATAAAATTTAATTTCTAGAAAGAAGTAACTACAAAATAATGATGTTACTTGACTTAAAACAATCTTCTAAGTATTGAATAAAAGAAGCAACATATGCCAACAACTAAAACTATTAGAGATAAAACAATCTCATATCACGGAATTTGATGAAAATGGGCCTTATATATATTTTCTCATGCTTCCTCCTTCCTGCAAAGACCTTGTTTGGTTTTACACATAATCCAAAGTATGACAATAAAGGCAATGGTATTTAAATTAAGATAAATCTTATCTACAAAATATAGAGAAACAAGATCAAATGCAAAGTGAGTCTCAGTCACACAATATCACATCACATGGTTATACATGGTAGAGGCACAACATATATACGTACCTACCAAAAACTATATACACTATAAACTATAAACTATAAACTATATAGAGGCACAACATAACCAGATAACATTAAGTGCATTTCCTTTACATATATATATATATATATTTAAAACTATAAACTTTCTCTTTTTCCTTGTAATGAAAATTTATTTTGAAAGACATTGGAATATATACCAATATGAGAGAGAATATAGCAATCTATGTTTGCATCCCAATTCTTTGATATTGTTGAGCTCCATAAGCCCTGATAAGAGTAGACTCCCACTGCTTGTTCTGCCAACAATACCAATCTTGTGCCCTCCTTCAAATGCAAGTGATGCCATGAACTACAAGTGGCTCTTCATGCCTATATCTTATCTGTTCTGGTATAGATCACAAAATTATGCAATTCATTTGAACTCCTATGTTTTTAATACTATATATGCTGCAAATTTTAAAATATGCAATTAGAAAAATACATGCAGATCATTTATTTCTACTTTGTCTGCATCTGACAAATTCAAAGAAGGACGTTTTTCTTTTATTACTTCACGACCCTCCAAATTATTAAATCCTTCTGTAGAAGAAAGCCTAAGATCAGTTGCCCTTGCCTTTACCTACAAAATCAATTGTTCATAGTAAAAAAGCAAGTAACAGTTCTTGATTTAATCCATGTGTTGAACATATATAACAGTCAGATGGAATGTAATAATTACGTCAGCCAAACACTCCAGTATATAAGGAGAGATACAAGAGAACACAACAAGAAGCAAGTAAAGCTTCCAAAGAGAGAAACATATAGGCAAATGAGGGGGTTGGAGAAGGAAGAAGAGAAGCAGAAAGTGGGGAAGGTGTTCATCATGTGGCTAAGTTTGAAGACAAGAAGGATTCAGTGGGGAAAGCAGAAGAAGCAGCAAGTGAAGTTGCCAAAGAGAGAAACAAACAGACAAATAAGGAGGCAACAAAGGCAAAAGATGTCATAATAGAAAAAGGGTCAACAATGCAATCTTAAAATAGAAAATGAGACACAAGACAATAGCCAGAAGGGTTATGGTGGAGCCAAGAGCACCATAGCTAATGTGGACCACATTACTACATCACTTCCTAAACATTTGCACTATATTATCTTATATAGCCCTTTGTAATCAAGAGCAAGACCAGCTAGTATAGTTCCATCATCTAATCTGTCAACCAACTAAGAGAGATAATACATTAGTAATGAAGTCTCATCATAATAAGACATTGTTACATTAAATAAAAATGTATCCCCCTTATTTATTAGGTAGGTACTATGATTAGTCATGTTATTATCAATAAAAGTGGAGAGAGCAAGGCAACTTATAGGAGCTGCCTTATATTAAAACTTCACATCTTAACCCAATACTTACATGAAATTTAGAATACCTAGTTGGCCTCTAAAGAGTCAACAAGAGGATTAGACATTATCATGACTTTCCTCTTGCCTTATCAAGGTTCAGGGTTCATATGACAACTAACAATGTTCAACTTAGGAACAAAACTCCTGACTCATTGAAGAGATAAAAATAAGCTACATAAACCAAGATAAAATTATACAAGAATATATCTCTGATACTGAAAGTTTAGTGGATTTCAACAGCAACTACAACATACCTGCATGTAGGCCACAACTTCAGACACAAAAAATAGTGTATTTAGAAACTCCCATCGACTCTCCTTTCGCAGGTTAACCAGTTCTTTTCCATACATCTCACTTCCATTGCATACAAAATTAAGTGAAACTATTACTGTAGTTTTTGAAAAATGACATCTACTAAGCTATTAATGTGTGTGAGCATGCATGCATGAGTGTTAATAGTGTATACATATGATATATGAATTTGATATGTATGGATCAGTCTTTGACATATTATGGGCTCGTGATTAAACAATACACATGAACCTTTATGAAGTATTGTAAAATATAAACATATATTCCATTAAAAAATAGACATATAATGTCCTTAAAGATTAGAGATTTAAGATTATCATAATATATGTCATCCTAATTGAGCAAGAGCTACTGCAGAATGCCATGAACAATTTCATGGATATAGTATTGAACTATGAAGAAAGTGTCACTATGAAAATGTGATCCATTCTCATTCCTAAAGACGACCAATATGAAAAGCAAAATATGTTCCTGCACTAAAGATCAACTTGCTAGTAGCTAGGTTGAGAAGAGATTTTAAAACTGTCTAATATTGCCCTGTCCAGATTTATTTTCTAGCATTCTACTATACTTACTAGTTACTAATGGGATTGAAGCTGCTTGCTAAAACAGAAGGTTTCTAGGGATTTGCTCTATTTAAGTGCGCTATGTAGAAATGTGACAAACTCACTTTGGTGAGTTGGAAGATGTGAGCTCTTGTCTAAGAAGGAAGGACATTTATATTTGATCAATTTAGTATGTGAGAATGCAACAGGTGTATTTATGCCTTGAGGAATGACATGATAAAATTTAACACAAGTAATTAAAATAATATATAATTATATAATATTGGATAGATAAAAATTATATTTTATATTAAATTACTAATGATATAATATATAATGTATTTTTTTTAAGATGCAAGTATAATAGTTAACATTATACTATATAATGATCATTTCAGTAAAAAAAAAAGTTTAGAATGACTCTTATTCCTTAATTAACTATAGAGCCACATCTACATCTCCAGTATAATTTAATCTAAGAAACAAATATTAGGCTATAAAAAAGAAGAAGCTAACAAGATTCAAGAATTACTCTATAAGGTTAGAAAGGGGGAATTTTGACTATTTTATGGTTACTATCATGCCATTATACAATTCTAATAAACAATACATTTCTTTAATTTCATTAGAACTAAATAATGAGGTTATAAAGAGAATTAAATGAAACATAAAAAGGTTATTCACTTGTTTCATTTTATGTGAGGTTTCTTGTCCTGTTATGTGACAAAAGTGAGCTATTTGTTCTTATGCTGCCCTCTAGTCTTTGCCTATCACTTGCTGATGCTGGGCATTCTATGCACCTATATGTTTCATTGGTATGAATTTGGTCTAACAGTTGCTTCTGCTTAGTTAGTGACTTTTTTTGCTTTCTATGTTGTTCTCTTCTTTATATAATTTACAAGAGAGTCCAAGATCCGGGGACTGTGAAAGATAGGCTATGTTAAGGCAAAGGACCATTGAGATTTGATCACCTGGGATCAAGTTACCTTAGTTGTTTGTTTTTAAAAAATGAAATGTTTAAACAATTTCCAATTACATGATATTACATTTCTCTCTCTAGTGTGTGGAAAAATAAAAATAATTGGTTTAGTATCATCTAAACAATGTTATGGGCAATTTATACTTTATTCTACGCATTTTACACTTCACACCACAACATTTATTTAACTGCAAATATCTTCTACACTGATTGATAAACACAACACACAACTACTGCAACAACCATTTTTTTTCCTAATAACAAATACTTGGTGCCAGAAAACCACAATGGATTATAGTTTATTGTTGCGAACACGGCAAGTGCACCGCTCATTTCAAGTAATAAAGTGGGTAAGTAAGTATCGTCTCCACAGGGATTGGTGTGAAATCACAGTAATTAGCAGTCTAAGCAATTGGAAAAGAAAAAGAAATTGTTTGTGAAGAATTTATTGTTGTGTGTTGAAAAATAAGACAGAAATTAAAAAGATTAAGTTGCAGTAAATTGAGTTGAAGTGTTACCAATGGAAGGAAGAATTGTGGTCAGGCACAATCCCCTTTGTTCCCTACTTTTTCACTTAACTGGTTATCAAGTTTGATTGTTTCTGATTACCCAGAGAATAAATCTTTTCTAATTTAGCTAATCCCTAATCCCTTAGCGAATTAACCCTTTAACCTAAATCAAAACCCCAATCCCTTGGTGATTTCTGTCAAGCTAAGCATTTAAAAGACTATATTATGAGGTTCTGCAATCACGCATCCCTATCCCTAGGCAATGAACAATTGTTATCTTACTCATGTCAGAAATTAGAACCCCAACATCCCTATTGCGAATCCTAACTCTCAGTACTTAAGTAGAATGACCAATTCTAAATAAGAATAAAACAATAAACAGCAGAGTAAAATAAAATAATCATGACAATCTCATTCAATACCAGTCAAGTTACAGAGGAGTTCACATCGGTTCTTGGCCTAACCACAATACAAAGTTTAGTCGTACATAGGCGTCAAGAACACAAAAGCTGTTGATTGAGACATGATTCTGCAGTAAACCTTAGCCTTGATTCTATGTAAATTTGATTTCCAAAGGTGTTTTAAGCTCTTAAATCCTAATGAATGGTGTTTTTCTTCAGTTCAGAGGCCTCCTTTTATAATTGCCTTGAAGATGGTTTAATTCCAGTAACAAGGACCCTTTTCCTCTGCATATTCGAACTCAATCTTTTTAAATCAGGCAACAGCATCTTCGCCACGCGGATCGTGCGGAATTCCGCGCTGATCGCGTGGATGACATGAGTTGGGACTGCCTTCAGACCTTCTGGCGCTGGTGGCGCGAGTTTTCGCGCTGATCGCGTGGATCATTCGGCTTTATGGCGCTGGTAGTGTGGACTTTAACGCTAATAGCGTGACCTGTTCGAGTTGAATGGCTGGTCCCTTGATCGTTCCCACGCTACTCGCGCTGGCTTTCACGCTGATCGTGTGGCTTCTTTGAGTTGAAAGGTTGAACTTTGCTTATGGCGCGACTCGCGCGGGATCTGGCGCGATCCGCGTGAGACCTGCAACTTGCTTTTCTTCTTTCTTTTGGCTTGAATCTCCTCTTTTTGGCCCTGGAATACAACAATGGTAATGAAATGAGATTAATTTAAATATAACTAATAAACTAACCTATTCTATTCTATTTTCCTAACTATTTAATTAAATTATAACCTAAAACTAGCCTAAAACTAAGATGTGTTTGCAACACATCATTTATATAGCCTAGTTTCTAAGTGGTAGCATGATGACAGTAGTCTAGCCACTACCTTTTTGTAACTCGTTAGCTTTAAAACTAAGAACTATACAGAACACTAAACACAAATATGCATATACCTAATCATGATAGTATAGAGTACATATTAAAGAAGACAAATATATTAGACCTCGTGGGATAAGGCTTTATTGTTGTTGTAGCAAGTATCTAAACAGATGTTTAATATAGGGTTCATATTAATGATTAAAGTATCTAAACACATGTTTTAACAAGTTCAAAACACAAATAAACAACCCACGTGTACAGTACAAGATCACAATTGAAACTACATGTTTATAGTCATAGTACATTTAAGGAGTCAAATTTGGGTTGTTTATTCATCAAATCAAATAAATTTGAAACTTGTCCTTTTCCCTATGTCATTTAATTATTATGCTTGACGATAATGGGCCTTATAAAAAGACAAAGGCCTCTAACAGTCTAACCTACCAAAGACAAGACAAGCCTTCTATCAAAACAATTACTTGTAGGTTCTAACTACTAAAGACAAACCAAATGCCAACAACAAATGATAGAGAACATAAGTAGAGGAATGCAGGTCAGAAACAACAGCTGCAACCAGGAAAACCAACACTCAGTTCAATTCAAGTCACAAATCGGGAAACCTAGCAGAGAACATATGAACAACAAAATACACAAACCAGGAACAGTGGAAGCAAAAAAACCAAAATTTCAATCCACGTAGATGTCTGACATCCCAAAATCTTTATCAAAGTTACAACATCAGCCATCTAAAATTCTCAATTACACTCCATTGTTGAGCTGAAGTAATATAGCACCATAGGCTACTTAAAGATACACACCGCTGCTGTCTCAAAGTTGTTGAAAGGTGAAAACAATGTGAATACATACAATGACCAAGAGGGGGGTGAATTGGTTTAAACTTGACCTTTTCTAAAATCTTTAGAAATTCAGAGTTAAAGGATATTTATCACAATTAAACCAAGAATGCTACAATAAAGCAAACCACTCAGCGCAAGAAAACTTTCACAAAAACTTAACTTGTTGAGTAATAAAGAATTCACCAAGAATCATAGATCAAGATAGCAAGAAGAGATTAAAAGATAGAGATCAACACAATAACTTATATTGGTTCACCTCTCAACAAGAGAAGCTACATCCAGTTTCTTCCAACCAAACCTTAGTTAGAGTTCCACTAAATCAAAATTTGTTATTTACAAGCTTTACAACACTTACCCTTTATCATCCCTAGATAAAGAACTGGAATCTAAAATCCTATTAGACTTCTAATGATCAAGAACTAGAGAACCCTTCTCTATTCTTCCCTTTAGAGAAATCCACTCTAGAAAAAGCTTCAAGAACCCTTTGTAAAAGTTACAAACAACCAAAAATACAAAAACAAATTTACAAGAAAAGCTAATGGAGAGAGACAACCTGATGATCCACTGAATATGAATGAATATGAGTTACCAAACAAGATTGAAATGAAAAACAATTATAGAGCTTCTTCTCCAAAAATCTTATTTGTAGTTTTGCCCAAGAAATCTTTCAAAACACCATGAAGATTTGAATTTGTGGGTCAAGCACTTTAGAACTCAGAGTAACCTTTCTCAATCTCAGAATGCTTATTAAAACTGTGGAAATTTCGTAAAGTTGTGATATTGATAAATTTCAGAAAACCCATCAATTATTTATAACAAACTGATGTAACTGAATGTAATCAATTAAATCACCTAAGTAATTGATTAAAACTTCATTTGTAATCGATTGAAAACAAATTTAATCTATTAAAATGTTCTTTAGTTTTTCGGAAAGTTTATATGAACGAAGTAATTGATTATTTTGACCCGTAATCGATTACTACAGGGATTCATTGTTCCATAAATGAACTAAGTAATCCATTAATACAGTCAAGTCATGTTCTGTGTTTATACTGAGTAATTGATTACTTAATGCTGGTAATCGATTACTTTGTTCTTCAAAGCTCAGATAATAGATTACCAATATGTGGTAATCGATTAAAACAGTGAAAAATAGTTTTTCCAAAAACTTAAAACCATGAGCACTTTACTTTGATGCAATCGTGAAATCTTAAACCTTTTCATAAACTATGTGCTTTTGTAAAATAATGAATGCAAGTAAATGAATGTTTATGCAATGCAAAGGATCATAGGATGATTCTCTCCTGCATCAAACAATTACAAATGCCTTTAATTGAATGACATGTACAATGCTAACACACTCATTCATCTTCAGCATGTATCTTGATCCACCTTCATACTCCTCATGTATCTAACAATCTCCCCCTTTTTGGCTTTGATCATGCCAAACATCAATTGAACATGTTGAACCTTGGAGTTCTTTAAAAGGAGTTGATTTTCAAGAGCTTGTACTTGATAATCTGGAAATGAAATCAGCTCCTTGCCAAGACAGGTGTCAAGCATACTTTGCATAAACAATTTACATTTATATGTATGTATATGCTCCCCTTATCTTATGTAATTTTACATTGGTTAAGATAAAGAGCAACATGTATATCCCTTTATAGCTTTGATTAAGTTCAGAACTTTAAGTATGTGAACTATGTTTCCTTAAGACCCTTTTATATTCAATATGTTCTTTAAGACCCTTTTCTCCCCCTTTTGGCTTATCAAAGACAAAAATTAATATTGATGAGCATGAGATAAGCAAGAATAGAACAATTTTTTTGCATTAATCAAGAGGGCAGAACAAAAGGAACATAACACAAAACATATCAAAGGAAACATAAAGAAAGCAAAAACACCATAAGCAAACAATTACATCAAGCTAATCTAGAGAAGGTCAGAATCTTTAAGAGCCATCCTAGTCTCTATACTTTCTAGCCTAGAAGTAATTTCTTCAAAAGAAAACTGTGTTTCAGCCTTATGCTCATGTTGTAGAGCAAGCACAACATCCATCTTCTAAATCATCAATGATTTAAATGGAGTGTATTGCTGTTGAACATGAGCAACTTCTTCTTCCTCAGCTTCTTCACCTTCATCAAATCCCTCTTGTGGAGCTTGTTCTCCAACCATTAGCCACCCATTGGGTGTCTTGATCAATCCAAGCTTGTTGAGGTGCTTTTCTTTGATGAGGTTGATGATGTTTGTGGTGTTGTCTACAATCTCATTTGAGACACCAATCTTAAAGTAATCTATGAATCTAGAGATTGACACAACATATGGAAAATGATAGCTGATTAATCTTGAAGCTTTTAGCATAGTTTCAATAAAAACAATAACCCAATTAATAAGAGTTGAGGTCTTCATGCCATATATTAATTGCAAATCATCATCTGTGATTTGGGCATGGTTTGTAGACCTGGGAGTAAGGATGTAGGTTATAATGTAATGCAACAACCTATCTTCCCCAGTTATATTTCCAACCCCAAGTCTTGTCTTCAGTCTTATTTGGGATCCAACAACATACTTCTGTATGTGTCAATCTTATTGTAGCCCCTAATTTCTTCATCAAACCTCCTCACTCCAATAGAGGAGATCCCAGCCACAGCAAACCAGACTTTCTCATCAATCACCATGGGAACATTGTTCACTTGAGAACGAAACACCCCATCCATGCTGGCTTTAGCACAAGTGTAAAACACCTTCACTGGTTCTGGGTAAAAGGTACCTTTCAATTCAAGGAACTTTTTCAATCCTTGAGCCTTTAACACAACAGGGAATTGAAATCCCTCATTGTTGAACCAGTTAAGATCTAAGTACTTGGGAGGCATTACTAGCTTAGTGGCATTGACCTGCATGTAGTTCATCCTATTAGTTTGATTAGGGAACCATGAATTCAGTCTGCTCTCAGCTGGAGTAGAAGATTCACCAGCCTTTCTTTTACTGGTTTTGGTTCTTTTTGAGGTAGACATGGTGTTTGAGGGTAGAAGAATGAATTTGGCAGAGGTTTAGATAAGGAAAGAAACAGAGCACAGAAGGTTTACTCAGTTTTGCAGAGAAGAAAGAGATTGGTTCAGGTATGAATTGATTCTCTTAGAAAAGCTGTATATATAGAGTTTTGTAGTTGAAATTTTGAATTTTAAAACCTAGTAACAACTATTTTCGTCTTTCAAGAGGTTTAAATGATACTGACACAAATTCAAATTTGAATTTAAGTAAGATAAGTCAATTTTGATTTTTGAAAATTGTGCAGTTTTATAGAAACGCCATAGATAATCGATACATAAGCACCGTAATCAATTACTCCAATGAAAATTTGTTTCAAAAAAAGCTTTCTGCAAAAGGTAATCGATTGATTTGATAGTGTAATCGATTACTCCATATGTTTTCTATTTCTGTAAAAGCTTTCTACAACAGGTAATCGATTATATTCCTTGTGTAATCGATTACTCCAGGTAAGTGCTTATTTGGAAATGCATTGAAAATACACCGTAATCGATTAATATGCAGTGTAATCGATTACTCTAGAAAAAAATTATTTTGTAAATGCATTTTAAGTGACAGGTAATCGATTACATAAGGTTTGTAATCGATTACTCCAGTGAACTTTTGTATCTAAAAGCATTTTAAAACACAAATAATCAATTAATATGTGTAGTAATCGATTACACCAAAGAATTATGCAGTGTGAACAATGTTTATCAGTAGAATTTGAATTTCATTCACTTGTGATGCATGGTCAATTTAGATTGCATATCATGTAGTCAATCAAATCATAGAGATGTTGTCATATATTTGATTCATTAATAATTCCTAGCATGTTCTTAAGATCATAGAATCTATCTCTAGATAATGGTTTGGTAAAAATATCAGTCAATTGATTGTTTGTATCAATATACTCAATTTTGAGATTACCTTTTTAAATATGATCTCTGAGGAAATGATGTCTGATCTCAATGTGTTTTGTCCTTGAGTGCATGACTGGATTCTTTGGTAGATTTATTGCACTTGTGTTGTTACACAGCATGGGAATTTCTTTTAATTCTACACCAAAATCTTGTATTTGTTGCTTAAGCCATAAACTTTGTGCACAACAACTTCCAGTTGCTATGTATTCAACTTCTGCTGTTGATAGAGCAACACATGATTCCTTCTTGCAATGCCATGAAATTAATGAGCTTCCCAACAAGTGGCATGTTCCACTGGTGCTTTTTCTATCAAGTTTGCATCCTGCAAAATTAGAATCTGAATAGCCAATTAAGTTTAGTGATGCACCTTTTGGATACCAAAGACCAACTGGTATTTGATGATTCTCTTGACAACAGTGAGGTGTGACTCCTTAGGATTTTCTTGATATCTAGCACACAAGCACACACTCAACATTATATCTGGTCTACTTGTTGTCAAGTATAGTAGAGATCCTATCATTTCTCTATATTTTGACTCATCAACCTTCTTGCCTTTTTTCATTTGAATCAAGATAGGTTGAGGTTGCCATTGGAGTAGCTGCATCTTTGCTTTTGTCCATGTCAAATTTCTTGATCACTTCAAGGCAGTATTTTGAATGGCTGAGAAATGTTCAATTTTTCATTTGCTTCACTTAAAGTCTAAGAAAGAATGTCAATTCTCCTATCATAGACATTTCAAACTCATTCTGCATAGAGATAAAAAATTCTTTGCACAAAGAATGATTAGTTGAACCAAATATTATATCATCAACATATACTTGAACCAATAAGATATCATTGTCATGCTTCTTGATAAACAAAGTTTTGTCAACTTGTCCTCTTATGAAAGATTGGCTAACCAAGAAGTTGCTCTATCTTTCATACCAAGATCAAGGTGATTGCTTTAATCCATAAAGAGCTTTCTTAATTTTAAAAACATGATTTGGATATTTGAGATCAACAAAACCTGTAGGTTGATCAACATAAGTTTCCTCCTCAATATACCCATTTAGAAAAGCACTCTTTATATCCATTTGAAATAGTTTAAAATCCATTAAACATGCATATGCAAGTAGTAAGCTAATGGCCTCTAACCTTGCTACTGGAGCATAGGTATCCTCATAGTCAATGCCTTCCTCTTCGTTGTAACCTTTTGCAACCAATCTAGCTTTGTTTCTGACTATTATGCCACTTTCATCAAGTTTGTTCCAAAAAACCCACTTGGTGCCAATAGGCTTGTGAGAAGAAGATCTAGGAACAAGTTCCTAAACTTCATTTCTCTTGAACTGATTAAGTTCATGCATGGAAAGCATCCAATGCTCATCAAGTAAAGCTTGGTCAATGTTCTTAGGTTCAATTTGAGAAACAAAAGCCATATTACAGCAGAGATTTCTTAGTGAAGATCTAGTAGATACTCCCTTAGTGACTTCACCAATTATGTTGTCAAGTGAGAGATCTCTTGTAGTTCTCCAATCCTTTGGCTCTTGAATAGGTGTTGATTGTTTCATTTCTGCAATTGGTTCTTCCTTTTTCTTGTCATTTGATCCATTGAGTTGTATATACTCTTCTAGGGGACCTGCATCATTTCACACTTCTTTTCCTCTTTAGAGGGGTTAGATTCATCACAAATAATACGAACTGATTCTTCCATGCATAAAGTTCTTTTATTAAAAACTCTATATGCTTTACTTTGTAATGAATATCCAAGGAAGATGGCGTCATCAGCTTTAGCATCAAATTTACCAAAAGATTATTTACCATTGTTTAGTACAAAACACTTGCAGCCAAATGCTCTTAAGTGAGATATGTTTGATTTTCTACCTTTGTATAGTTCATAAGGAGTTTTCTTCAAAATATTCCTTATTAGCAATCTATTCAAAGTGTAGCAAACTGTACTTACAACATTAACCCAAAAATGTTTAGCCAAATTTGTCTTATTAAGAAGTGTTCTAGCACCTTCTTCAAGAGATTTATTTTTCCTCTCCACAACACCATTTTGCTGAGGTGTTCTTGGAGCTGAAAAATTGTGGTTGATTCCATTTTCTTCACAGAATTTTTAAAAATGCTCATTTTGGAATTCACCACCATGATCACTTCTTATTGATATAATTTTGCTTTCCTTTACATTTTGAACAAGTTTGGCTAATTTTCTGAAAGCAATGAAGGCATCACCCTTGGATCTTAAAAACAAAGTCCATGTGAATCTTGAATAGTCATCAACAATTACAAGCCCATAGAAATTACCTCCTAAGCTCATAGTTCTAAAAGGACCGAACAAATCCATATGAAGCAATTCAAGGCGTCTTAATGAAAAAACAATAGGAATACCCATAATAACCAAGAGGGGGGTGAATTAGTTTAAACTTGGTATTTTAAAACTTTTTAGAAAATCAGAGATCTAGGATCTTAATCATAATTAAACCAAGCATGCTTCAAATCAATCAAACCACTCAGCCAAAGAAAACAATTGCGAAAACCAAAACTAGTTGGGTAATGAAGATAACTCCAAGAACCAATGATCAAGATAACAAAAAGAGATTAAGGAATAGAAAACAACACAATAATTTAAACTGGTTCACTTCTCAAGAGAAGCTACATTCAGTTTCTTCTAATCAACACTAGATTAGAGTTCCACTATTATCAATTTCAGTTCTTACAAGCTTTACAACAATCACTCTTTATCAAACCTAGATAAATGACAGAAATCTAAAACCCTATTAGATTCCTAATGATCAAGACATAGAAAACCCTTCTCTACTCTTCCCTCTAGAGAAACCCACTCTAGAAAAGCTTAAAGAACCCTTTACAATAATTTCAAACTATCAAGAATACAAAAACGAATTTACAACATGAGATAATGGAGAGAGACAACCTGATGGTCCAATGAATATGGTTTACCAATCAGAGTTGAAATGCAGAAATCAAATTCTGAACTTTTCTCTCCAAAACTTGTTTGAAAATCTTGCCCAAGAAATCTTTCAATACACCATGAAGATTAAAGAGTGGGACAAGAACTTTGCTAACTTAGAAAATCCTTTCTAACTTTGAGAAGGCTTGTATATGCTCAGAAAAATTGAAGTCTGTAAGTTAAGTTTTCAGACAAGCCTTCAATCTATTTATAATAAACTTTTATAACAGAATGTAATTGATTAAAGTGTCAAGTAATCGATTAAATTATCATATGTAATCGATTAAATTGTCAAATATTGATTAAAATGTCTTAGCACAACCTACGAAAATGCATCGAACAAGTTAATCGATTAAAGTAGACAGGTTTAGTTTTGAAACAGACTTGTGTAATCGATTACGTATTATGGTAATTGATTAAAGCAAATGGATTTTGTTTTGAAACAAACTTGTGTAATCGATTACAGATTGTTGTAATCGGTTAAGTTAGTCATGCATATTGAAAAATGAACTTATGTAATTAATTACGATATCATGGTAATTGCTTAAGACAGGGAAGCATGATATTTATTGTGCTATGTAATCAATTACTAGTAGTTTGTAATTGATTAAAACGTTCTTCATCGCTTTTCCATATTTAAAACATAAGCCTATAATCGATTAAATCGTTATGTAATCGATTAAAGCAGTGAGATTTTGTTTTTCCAAAAACTTAACCATGAGAAATTAGTTTCTTTTGAAAACATGAATATCTTTAATGCTTTAATGAAATCATTTATGCTAGTTTAATGATTATGTTCATGCAATGCAAGGATCATAAGATTAGCCTCTCGTACACTTGATCAAATTAAAAATTCCTTGACATGTGAAAAGCTCAAAACTTTCTTCTAAGGCACAAGCTTCTTCTTTAGCTTCATCTTCTTGCTACTCCCCCAATATCCAACAATCTCCCCCTTTTTGGCTTTGAGCATGCCAAATATTGATTGAACATTTGTTTAGCTTTTAAGTGCTTTGAGGGATGAATGATAGGAGACTCATACTTGTTAACTTGAAATCAAATAAGCTTTTTTCCAAGAACAAGTGTCAAGTATGATGCTTGCATAAACATTAATCATTTTGTTTCATTTATTTTTGCTCCCCCTAACTTAGGTAATTTTAGTTAGTTAAAAAAATAGAGCAAAACAGAGCAACTTCCCCTTCTTAGTTATCAATCAATTCAATCAATCATTTCTCTCCCTATTTGGCTTATCAAAGACAAAAGGTAGCAACTCAAACAATGAGAAATAGAAACTAATAAAAGGGAAATAGTGTAGTACATTAATCAAGTGAACTTAACAAGAAAGCAGAAAAACAGAAACAGAACATAACAGGAACATGAAAGCAGGCATAAACACAACAAGCTTCTTAATCTAAAGTTCATCAAATCCATGAAGAACCATCTTAGCCTCCATGTTCTCTAGCCTGGATTGAATATCTTCTAAGGCTGAATTAGTCTCAGCCTTGTGCTCATGGTGGAGAGACATTAAGGCATTCATCTTTTGAATCATGAGAGACTCAAATGGAGAATATTGTTGAGGTTCAGGATCACCCTTAGCTTCTTCACCCCCTTCATCAGCACCTCTTGCACCTCCAGCTAGAGGTTGTTATCCAGCCATTTGCCATCCATTGGCAGTATTGATCATTCCAAGCTTAATTAGATGCTTCTCCTTGATGAGGTTGGTGATATCAGTTGTGTGATCAACCACCTCATCTGTCACATCAATTTGGAAGTAATCTATAAACCTAGATACAAGAACAACATAAGGAAAATGATAATTAATCAGCTTATTGGATTTCACCATAGTTTCTATAAAGACCATGATCCTATTGATTTGAGTGGAGGTCTTCATGCCATGAACAAGCTGCAAATCATCATCTGTGATTTAAGCATGATTGGTAGACTTAGGGGTAAGGATGTAGGTTATGATGCAATGAAGCAACCTATCTTCCCCTGTCAGATTTCCCACACCAAGCCTTGTCTTTAGCCTTGCTTGGGGATCTTAAAGCATCCCTCTATAAGTCTCAATCTTATTGTATCCTCTTATCTCTTCATCAAACCTCCTCACACCAGCAGAGATGATTCCTGCAATAGCTTCCCATACGTCTTCATCGATGACCATGGATACTCCTTTCACTTGGGAACAAAGTACCCCATCCATGCTAGCCTTTGCACAGGTGTAAAACACCTTTACCAACTCAGGGTAAAAAGTATCCTTGAGTTCAAGGAACTTCTTCAGCCCTTGAACCGCTAGCAAAACAAGGAACTGAAATGCCTTCTGGATGAACCAATTAAGGTCAAGATATTTGGGTGGCATCACCAGTTTTGTGGCATTGAATTGCATATAAGTCATTTTATGCTTTTCTTTAGAGAACCAGAGATTCAATCTATTTCCAGCAGAGCTGGTTGAATCTCCAGCCTTTCTTTTGCTTGTTTTGGTTCTCTTAGAGGTGGACATGGTATTTGGGCAGTGTTTGGGACAGAGTAGAGAATAATAAAGCTTTAGAAGACAGAAGCTTGAAGAGAAGCAAATTCAGGTGTGATTTTTCCTTTGGGGAAATGCTGAATATATAGGGAATTTTAGGTTTCAAAATTTTGAAATTTGAATGAATGTAACAACTATCTTAGTTATCTAGAGGTTTAAATGCTTTGTACAGGTTTGAATATTGAATTTAAAAGCAATTGGGCAGTTTAGATTTCTGAGAAATTCATAGAGATTTTAGAAACGCCATAAGTAATCGATTACAGAAGCATTGTAATCGATTACTTCGTTCTTATTAATGGTTGTTGAACATGATGTCATCGATTAATTCAACCTGTAATCGATTATTCTAGAGAAACTAACAACAGAATAGGATATGCAGAATATGTATTCGATTATTCCGCTGTGTAATCAATTATTTCAGAAGGATTTTTGGTTCAGGAAAATTTGATTGAACAGTAATTGATTATTCTGCTAAGTAATTAATTATTCCCGAGAGTTTTAAAACAGGATTCAATTTTTATGGATAATAATCAATTAAACAGTGGTTGTAATCTATTACCTGATACAGAAAATGGCTCTAAAACATAGTATAAGCTTCAGATAATTGATTATCCCGTGTTGTAATTGATTATTACAGAACACATTGCAGAATGAAGTGATTATGCAGCACATTTCGAGTTTTTGAAGCACATGTGATGATTATCTAAATAAGATGCAATTTCCTATAGACAAACACATAACAATCATGCTAGCATATGTTGGACTCATCAAGAATACCTAGCATGTTCCTAAGAGTATAAAATATATCTCTAGCCAAAGGTTTAGTGAATATATCAGCCAATTGATTATGTGTATCGATGAAATCAATTTTGATGTCACCTTTTTGGATGTGATCTCTAAGGAAATGATGTCTTATCTCAATGTGTTTGGTCCTTGAGTGCATTATGGGATTCTTGGATATGTTGATGGCACTTGTGTTGTCACATAACAAGGGAATTTCTTTTAATTCTATACCAAAATCTTGTAGTTGTTGCTTCAACCAAAGACTTTGAGCACAACAACTTCCAGCAGAGATGTACTCAACTTCAGCAATTTATAAAGCAACACAAGATTGCTTTTTGCATTGCCATGAGATTAGTGAGCTGCCAAGTAGATGGCAAGTTCCTCTAGTACTTTTTATATCCAATTTGCACCCTGCAATGTCAAAATCAGAATATCCAATTAAGTTGAGTAATGCACCTTTGGGATACCATAGACCAACTCAATGTTGATTTGAGATATTTGATGATTCTTTTGACTGCTGTGAGGTGTGATTCTTTGGGATTTGCTTGATATCTTGCACAAAAACACACACTCAACTGATATCAGGTCTACTTGCAGTAAAATATAGTATGGATCCAATCATTCCTCTGAATTTTGACTCATCAACCTTCTTTCCTTTTTCATCTGAATTAAGATAGGTTGATGTTGTCATTGGAGTTGCAGCATCTTTGCTTTTTTTCCATGTCAAACTTTTTGACCACTTCAAGGCAGTATCTGGTTTGAGTTAGAAATGTCCCATTCTTCATTTGCTTCACTTGAAGCCCAAGAAAGAATGTTAATTCTCCCATCATAGACATCTCAAACTTATTCTGCATAGAGATAGAAAATTCTTTGCACAAGGATTGATTAGTTGAACCAAAAATTACATCATCAACATATACTTAAACCAATAAGATATCATTGCTTTACCTTTCGATGAAGAAGGTTTTATCAACATGTCCTCTTCTGAAAGATTGATCAAGCAGAAATTTGCTTAATCTCTCGTACCAAGACCTTGGAGCTTGTTTTAAACCATAAAGAGCTTTCTTAAGTTTGAAAACATGGTTTGGATATTTGAAATTTGCAAAACCAGGATGTTGCTCCACATAGATTTCCTCCTCAATATATCCATTTAAGAAAGCACTTTTAACATCCATTTGAAACAGTTTAAAATCCATCAAACATGCATATGCAAGTAACAACCTAATGGCTTCTAACCTTGCTACTGGAGCATAGGTCTCCTCATAGTCAATGCCTTCCTCTTGGTTGTAACCTTTTGCAACCAATCTAGCTTTGTTTTTGACTATGATACCACTTTCATCAATTTTGTTTCTAAAAACCCATTTAGTGCTAATAAGTTTGAGAGAAGAAGGTCTAGGAACAAGTTCCTAAACTTCATTCCTCTTAAATTGATTCAGTTCTTCATGCATGGCATGCATCCAATGTTCATCAAGTAAGGCTTGATCAATGCTCTTAGGTTCTATTTGTGAAACAAAAGCCATATTACAGCAGAGATTTCTCAATGAATATCTAGTGGACACTCCCTTTGTAACTTCACTAATTATATTGTCAAGGGAGAGATCTCTTGTAGTTCTCCAGTCTTTTGGCTCTTGGACTGGTGTTGATGGTTTTATTTTAGCAATTGGTTCTTCCTTTTCTTTATCCATTGATCCATTAAGTTGTATGAACTCTTCTAAAGGACCTACATCATTTTCACACTTCTTTTCCTCTTTAGAGGAGTTAGATTCATCACAAATAACATGAACTGATTATTCCATGCATAAAGTTCTTTTATTGAAAACTTTATATGCTTTACTTTGTAATGAATATCCAAGGAAGATGGCTTCATCAACTTTAGCATCAAATTTGTCACGTGAGTCTTTACTATTGTTCAATACATAACACTTGCAGCCAAATGCTCTTATTAGTAATCTATTCAAAGTGTAGCAAAATGTACTTACAGCATCAACCCAAAAATGTTTAGGCAAATTTGTCTCATTAAGAAGAGTTCTTGCACCTTCTTCAAGGGATCTATTTTTTCTCTCCACAACACCATTTTGTTGGGGGTGTTCTTAGAGCTGAAAAATTATGGTTGATTCCATTTTCTTCCCAGAAATTTTCAAAATGTTCATTTTGGAATTCCCCACCATGATCATTTCTTATTGAGATAATTTTGCTTCCCTTTTAATTTTGAGCAAGTTTGGCTAATTTTTTGAAAGCATTGAAAGCATCATTTTTGGATCTTAAAAATAAAATCCATGTGAATCTAGAGTAATCATCAATAATAACAAGTCCATAGTAATTACCTTTTAAACTCATAGTTCTAGAAGGAACAAATAAATCTATGTGAAGTAATTCAAGGGGTCTTGAAGTAGAAACAATATTTTTACTTTGAAAAGAATTCTTTGTTTGTTTCCCCTTTTGACAAGCATCACATAGTTTGTTCTTTTCAAACTTGAGTTTGGGTAAGCCAATGACTAAGTCTTTTCTAATAAGCTTGTTCATATGATGCATGTTAATGTGACTTTTCTTTCTATGCCATAGCCAATATTCATCTATTTTACTTATTAGGCAATTTGTGTTGTGAATGAATGCGTGATATATAGAGTAAGTAGATATTACCTTTTCTTTTACCTATATGAATCACCTCACCGGTTTGACCATCACATATCATACAACAATTGTCATTGAATGACACTTTGAATCGTTTGTCACATAGTTGACTTATACTTAGAAGATTGTGCTGTAAACCTTCCACATAGAGAACATTTTTGATCTTGGTCTTAAAGTTGTCTCCTATATTTCCTTCACCAACTATCTTTCCTTTGTTGTTGTCTCCATAAGTGACAAATCCTCCATCTTTTAAAGTCAAATTTGTGAGCATTGTATGTCATCGATCATGTGTCTAGAGCATCCACTGTCAAGATACCATAATGATGATCTTGCTCTTAGACACATATGCAAAATTCAAATCAATTTACAAAGAAAGGTACCCAATTGAGGTTGGGTCCATAAGGGTTAACTATTTTCTTTCTCTTTGGAACCCAAATGCACTCTCCTTTAGGCACATAGAATCTCCTAGCATAGAACCTAAGAGATGTGTGACCTCTCTTCATGCAATAGTTACAAATTATAGCTTTTGATGCTCTTTCAAAATGAGTCATTTGATTACTTTGTTTTTGAAACAGCTCTTGATTTTTTATGTTTTGGTGGTACAAACTTGGTTTTTCCAAAAGGTTTTTCTTGATGTTTGTATCCTAAACCAGGAGTATCTCCAACATATTTTTGAACACTTAGCATTTCAGCTAAATTGCATTTTCCTTTATAAAGTCTTTTCAAAAGATCAACCAAATAATTATTTTCTGAAAGTACTAATATGTTTTTGACCTTGACTCTTTTTGAACTCATCAAACTCTTCTTGCAAAGCTTTGTATTTGTCAACATTTGATGAAGAAGAAGCACATACACATCCATTCATTTTGTAGCTTGAAACAAGTTTTTCATTTTCTTCTTTCAAGGTACAAATTTTAGTTTGCATTTCAGCAAGTTTTGTGACATGCCATCTAAGATTTCCTTTTAGCTTATTATTGGATTTTGCAAGCTTTTGAGCTTTTTCATGCATTTCATGGAAAGCATGAAAAACTTGATCAGCACTTGAGAATTCTTCATCTTCACTTATTGTGGAGGTGAAACAAACATTTGCTTCTTCATTCTCACTTGATGATTCAAAAGTTATTGACTCATTGTCTTCCCATGCTATATAGGCTTTCCTTTTTTCTTTGTCTTCTTTTCACCTTGTTGCTTTTTCAATAATATAGAACATTCAAATTTAATATGGTCAGGCTTACCACATTCAAAGCACGTGAAGTTTGTGTTGTGTTGTTGTTGTTGTCATTTTGTTTGTTGAACTTTGAGAACTTTTTGTTCTTTTTGTTCTTCATGAACTTGCTAAATCTTTTGACTATTAGGTTCAAGTTTTCATCATCTTATCTTCATCTTCACTTGAGTCTTTTTCTTTTTCCATAGTAGATGATGCAGCTTTCAAGGCTATGCTTTTGTGTTTCTTATCTGTATCTTCAACATGTGTTAGTTGAGACATTTTTAATTCATACTCAAAAAGCTTACCAAATAATGCAGCCATGGACATCTTGGATAGATCTTTTGATTCCTTGATTGCTGTCACTTTTGATTGTCATGGTCTTGTTAGACACTTCAAGATTTTGATGTTTAACTCTTCAACATCAAATATCTTCTCAAGACCAAGAAGATGGTTCACAATGTGAGTGAATCTTGTTTGGAGCTGAGATATGTTTTTTGTGGTGTTCATCTTGAACATTTCATACTCATGAATCAAGGCATGCTTCCTTGATCTTCTGACTTCATCAGTTCCTTCATGAGTGACTTCCAACATCTCCCACATCTCCTTTGCTCTTTTACACGTAATAGTTCTAAAGAATTCATCAGAAGAAAGTGTAGAAGTAATCACGTTCTTAGCTTTAAAATCATATTGAACAACTCTCTTTTCAGCATCTGCCATCTCATCTCATTCTTTGGGAAGCATATTATTACTATCAGTTTTCATAGGAACCAAAGGACCATTTTCTATTGCATTCCAAGCAGTTGGGTCATTTGATTGAATAAAAATCTGCATTTTGTTTTTCCAAAAATTAAATGCTCTCCTTCAAACATCGGAGGACGATTGAGGGAGGCACCCTCCTTGAAGGTAATTTGTGTGGTATTCATTTTCTTTTAAAGAAAGACAGTGATCTTGAATAACACTCAAGAACCTACTCTGATACTAGTTGAAAACAATGTAAATACACACAATAACCAAGAGGGGGGTGAATTAGTTTAAACTTGACCTTTTTAAAATCTTTAGAAAATTAGAGTTGAAGGATCTTCATCACAATTAAACCAAGAATGCTACAATCAATCAAACCACTCAGCCCAAGAAAACTTTCACAAAATCTTAACTTGTTGAGTAATAAAGAATTCATCAAGAATCATAGATTAAGATAGCAAGAAGATATTAAAAGATAGAGATCAACACAAGAACTTATACTGGTTCACCTCTAAACAAGAGAAGCTACATCTAGTTTCTTCCAATCAAACTTTGGTTAGAGTTCCACTAAACCAAAATTTGTTCTTTACAAGCTTTACAACAATCACCCTTTATCAACCCTAGATAAAGAATTAAAATCTAAAACATATTAAACTTTTAATGATCAAGAACTAGAGAACCCTTCTCTATTATTCCCTCTAGAGAAATCCACTCTAGAAAAAGCTTCAAGAACCCATTGTAAAAGTTACAAACAACCCAAAATACAAAAACAAATTTACAAGAAAAGCTAATGGAGAGAGACAACCTGATGATCCACTAAATATGAATGAATATGAGTTACCAAACAGGGATGAAATGAAAAACAATTTCAGAACTTCTTCTCCAAAAAGCTTCTTTGTAGTCTTGTCCAAGAAATCTTTTAAAACACCATGAAGATTTGAATTTGTGGGTCAAACACTTTAGAACTCAGAGTAACCTTTTTCAATCTCATAATACTTATTAAAACTTTGGAAATTTCGTAGAGTTGTGATATTGATAAATTTCAGAAAACCCACCAGCTATTTATAACAAAATGATGTAACTGAATGTAATCAATTAAATCGCCTAAGTAATTGATTAAAACTTCATTTGTAATCGATTGAAAACAAATTTAATCGATTAAAATTTTCTTCAATTTTTTGGAAAGGTTATATGAATAAAGTAATCGATTATTTCAACATGTAATTGATTACTACAGGGATTCATTGTTCCATAAATGAACTAAGTAATCGATTACGGGTAAATGGTAATCGATTAACATAGTCAAGTCATGTTCTGTGTTTATACTGAATAATCGATTACTTAATGTTGGTAATCAATTATTTTGTTCTTCAAAGCTCAGGTAATAGATTACCAATATGTGGTAATCGATTAAAATAGTGAAAATGGTTTTTCCAAAAACTTAAAACCATGAGCACTTTACTTTGATGCAATTGTGAAATCTTAAACCTTTTCACAAACCATGTACTTTTGTAAAATCATGAATGCAAGTAAATGAATGTTTATTCAATGCAAAGGATCATAGGATGATTCTCTCCTATATCAAGCAATTACAAATGCCTTTAATTGAATGGCATGTCATTCATCTTCAGCATGTATCTTGATCCACCTTCATGCTCCTCCTGTATCTAACAAAAGAGAGATGATTTTGAAAGGAAAAAGGTGAAATTCAATTCGATATGCTGAACTGGGCAGTTTAAGTCAAGGTGTGAGATTCGGTGGGCTGGACATGGTATTATTTTGTTCTGCCCACCCAATCCACCCTGCTGAAGTGTTTGACTCGGGATTAGCCTGAATATATAATGAATGAGATGCATAAAGGGATATATGGAATACACTCAGGATCTTAATCAATGACAACTCGAGTTCTTAGAGTTGGGTTCTATTGGCTGATAATGAGAAAAGAATGTGCGGAATTTAACTTTGTTAATATATGAGTAAATTACATGGATCCCTGATATTTATTAATCTTATTACACCTAATACCCTCTTGGTGTAAATATTTACATTATACCCCCCAAGCGTGTTACACCAATCCTCTCTTAAGAGGGCTCAAAGTAATGTAAAAAAATGAAAGAATATTGAGTGTGATAGGCAAATGTCGAGAGATAGGTGTAATTTATTGTTAATATATTGTTTATGTGCGTTGTCAAATTCTATAGCAACACATCATTAGTTATAAGTATAAAGTGTTTCTTTCATGTTAAGAACATACACATCCTTTCTAATCAATTCCCTTAATAGTTAGCACTTGTCATTTTATATTATACTAGCATGGAAACCCATGCACCGCACAAATTTTGAAAGAAAAAATTGTAAAAGAATAAATAACAAATTGAGTAATGAATAAAATAAAATAAAAAATACAAATAACTATCCAGTAGACACATGACAGTGTGGCTGGACAGTTTTGATAATACTATTGACTTGCTAGCTAATTATCAAGATGGAACTCATGGGAGGAACAACACTACAATTTCTTAAGAATCTACATCTAGGACTTGTCCTTTCTAAAATTGCTTCAACCATAGAACTAATACTAATTAATTTTCTTTCTATCTCATTTTATTTTTCATTTAGATAATGTATATATAGTTTAAGAAAATAATTGATTACATCAATTCCCTTAATAAAATACCATTATCTAATTAAAACATTATTATTTTATAAATGAATAATTGTATCGTGTAATTATCTCAGCTTGGAGGCCCCCTGGCACCTACTACACTCAACTTTGAGCTTGGACGCAAAGAATGGCTTATTTGGTGTTATCAAAACCAAACTAGTCGGTCTGACTATAACCCAATGGCATCCTCATCAATCCGATTTGGATATCAAATCAACTATGCAGTTGACTCAGACTAAATCAGATAAATCCAACCGATTTTAGTAAAAATCAGTGACCCAATCGATTTTGGAAACCTGGTCCGAGTTGTGCACATTTTGTTTTTTAATATGTGTGTGTGTGTGTGTGTGGTCGTTTTCAACGGGAAACACCCAAAATCAATCAAGCTTAGTCTTAGAACGAGTTATTCTTCTTTTAACCCACAAAGAACAAACCCTAATCCCTAAATTCCCCAGTTCGTATCTATTTTCTCAACATGCTGCCTCACTTGGGATCTGCATCTCGCCACATCGCGCTTGGTCTTTACAACTCACGACCACACTTGGATGGAGTTGTTCAGAGCCACACCGCACAGAGTTATTCATCGTCACACCACACATGGTCTTCTCATCTCATCCCTGCACTCACATAAAGGTTTTCATCACAACATCGCCCCTTGGTCCTGCAACTTTGTTTGTTTCGGTTATGAGCTTAAATAATCTCAATTTATTGTCTTTTCTTTTTCGTAAATGAATTTGTGACAAATGTTTTCATATTCTTTTCTTGCTCTGTAACCAACAATTTTACCAAAAGTTCATAAACTATTTGGTGTAGGACAATTTCCTTTTGCACCTCAAAAAGTGTTTGCTAAAGTGATTTTAGATTTTGTATTGGCTAATCCGAAAGCCAAAAAGGTACAAAAAGCAAATTTTGAGTGCAGTAAGTAATTGTCCTCATGTGGAATAAGACCTTATCAACACAAACTTTCAATTTGGAAAAATTGAATGCCTCTTCACAAAGCATTACTTGACTCAAACAGACATGATAGCCCTCTTTAGATCCCACACCATGGGGTTCTCAAATTGCTACCAATTCATAGTGTGTTTATAGGCGGCTTCTAAGGTGGGTGCGGCAAACATATCTCTCAATATGGGAAAACTGATTTTTAGCCGTTAAATTTGGCATGTTTTAAATAAATGGATTAAAAAAAATTCCTTCTCTATTTTTATTTTATTTTTTCTTTCTCTTCCACTTTATCCCTTTTTTACTTCTCTTTCTCTTTCCTTCTCCATCACGCCTCTACCGCAAGTGATGTTGGCAAACCCTATTCAAGTGATCCAAAATTGTAACACCCCTAGTTACTATTTTGATTTCTCTTAATTCATTTTCAAAATTATAGAATAAAAGAATTAACTTAAGCCAAATTGTCCAACTACTTTTTTACTTTGGAAAAAAATCATAACCATGAATGACTTTGTTTCCTTTACTTTAAAACATCATTACTTGAGATCTTTTAAAAACGATAAGCATATTTAGATAATTCTTATTATACCTAACATAAGGCATCCATCAATATCATATATTTCAATAAGAAACAATTTAATTTATAAAATATTTGACTTCCATTAAACCAACACAAAACAATAAAACTTTATTTGTACATTCTCAATTATGCCTCATTAAGTAACTAGACTATACAACTATAACACATGTTTATATTCCTAAAATAGATACTTAATACATCTAAGTCACATACAAAAGAATGATAACAACATAAGATTAAAACCTAATGTACCCTCTTTTTTACAAGAAAAGACTGAGACTTAGAGCAATGACTCAAAGAAAACCCAACCCATATATACCTATTTCAAAACTCTGGAGGAATCCTCAACAGATCCTTCTTCTTTTGGAAGAAGTGCAATCACCTCTATAGTGTTTATTGTAGCTTTTCCATCTGATCTTCATTATTGGCATTGAGTCCCTCATCTTCTTCTAAAAAATAAAAAGGTGTATAAAGTGAGTCACCCATCTCATTTAAAACCACAAGCAAATGACCTTACGGTCACAAACATACACACTAACCACCATGAGGTGGTCCTCTCACGGCCTCTCTCACAATCCTATTCACGTTTCTAACAGATTCTTAATTTACCACATCATGGGCCTGCTACCATTGGAACTTCAAGAAGGTCTTAAACAATTTAAGTTGGATGACTATTGGGAGTACACCCCTTGTCATGGTACAATGACAAGGTTCTAACCAACATGGTTATGGCTCCCATTTATTGGGGTTGCCAAGTTGGCACTATGGAAGCACGATCACAAACTCAGTGCCATACCCCCAAGAAACAACAAGTCAACAATCCATCCTTTAGGTACCACTCTATGTGTTCATCCAATCTCTGATGACTGTTTCCTCAACAACTTTCCCGAGGTTGGAAAACAACTAGGATTCTCCTTATTCGCCTAAGTGGGATTCTTCAATCGTAGGTACTTGGTGGTGGTTGGAAAACATAACATAAGCTTGAGGTCTCACCCTCAACTCCTCAACACAAAGATCGAAAATCACCACACTAGGATTATTCCAACCCCACCTCTCACCATTCACACCTATTATAAGCAAAACTTCCCACTTAACTACTTTCATGCTTACTTCTCCAACTGGCATCCACAATTTTTCTTGCATTCCTTTTAATGTATGCCATCTTGTTGTGTGACGTCACAAGTATAACATATCCACAACGATTCTCACACCATTAGGGAAAATATGACTTTTGCTTCTTTCCCTCTAACCAATGCATTAAACTATTTCAAGGAAACCATAAACTACAACAAATGACTCTAAGCATTTTCATACCTTCCATGAATTGAATTCATGCCCACCCTACATTATATTAAGTTTTAAGCAATCCTTCCTTCTCTCAAGATTATGCAGGGTTTATCATAATTCATGTTCTCCAAGCAAAGGTAATAAGGCTTATTCTAAGTCCGTTTCTTTATAATTTACTCCAATGTGCAAAGGTATCTATGGTTTCCTAGATCCAATGTGACAAACAATGATTAAAGATTCATTGTCGCAATGAATCTTAATTATCACTATAATTAAATTATAGTTTCTACAAATGCACTCGTGCATTGAGTCCATTTGTCCCACCTCAAGGATCTAATAATCATTAATCACACCACATCAATATACAAGCACACACCCAATCAAGGTTTTCAACACACAATTTTCCCGAGGATCGCAATTCCTCCTGGTCTCCAATTCAATCAATAGCAATTCAATGGTACCAATTAAATCACACCATTCACAATAATCAATAAATCATGTTAAAGTATAATGATCTACCTTTGGGATAGACTCATTCAATCATGGTAAAGTATAATGATCTCAAGACTCATTTCAATAACAATTTAATAATTGCAGTTAAAGTGCAAATTGTTCATACTCAATTTGATTCAATTCTTAACTTATCAATGCTTAGTAAAAGTAAATTCTCCTAACATAACATTAAAACTTGTTTATGTTATTTCATAATGCTTATACAATATGGGAATTCAAATTGAAATCAATTTTTAAGCCATTCATAACACATTATGCAAAAGTTCACGCTTACGCGCAAATTCCAAAAGCAACTTTGTATTTTTCTCATTTTGGCGCTTAAGTTTGGCTTAAGCTTAATCACGTTTAAGCCTAGTTCAACTCATGCTTAAGCTTGGTCACGCTTAAGCCTGGTTCCAGCCACACTTAACCTTGAAAACCAGTAGCCCATTTTCCCAGCAGGTCATCTTGCTTAAGCGTGAGGGACTCCTCGCTTAAGTGCCATGACACTACAGAGCTTTGAAAAGTTATTTTTCACTTTCAATGGCTTCCAAATCAGCCTAAATAGAATCCCAATCATATCAAACATGTTTCCACACATCAAACTCCCGAAATAGCAACAAGTTACAAGTTATAACAACCTTAACATGAAATCTAAAGGAAAAGGACCTAAAATGTTGATTTATGGAGAGCTAACTTCCTATGTTCCTACAACACATCTAATGGATGATACTCGATGAACAAGCAAGAGCAAGAAAGATAACTCCTCCATACCTCAATTGGTGCACATAAATGGTGAAGAATGAGTGGTTTGGAGCTTCAAGACTCAAGAAATCAAGAAAGAAGGTGAGAAATCTTTCGCCTCTCCTCTCCAGTGGTTCAGCCATAGTAGAAAATGAAAATGACAATGGTTTAGGCACAAATGGGTTGGATTTGGAGTGTTAAACAAGTCTAGGACAACCATAGGGTTCAAAGGTCCCAAGCGCCCATTGGTTCCTAAGTCTCTCCATGTCACAAAGTGGCTTTGATTGAGAGAAAAGAATATGATGAAGAATGAGGAGAGAGTGTAAGCGCTAGTTGAGGGCTGGTTGTGCAACTCTTCGCCCATTTTGGGTGGTTTCACTTTAGAGATTTTAACCATAGCCTGTTAAAGTGGGATTAGACATAAATGACAACTTTGCTTTTACCAAAAGAAGTAAATTTCTAGCTAATTATCCTAGACAATGGTGCTAATATCTAGATCAAGAGCAAACACAATCAATCATACACAACGTAAATCTACATAGTGTGAATTTACACTATCCAAATTTGCACAGTGTAATTTTATCCCGTGTAAAACTCATGTTCTAAAGAAATTCTTATTTCTACTAAGTTTATCCCATAAAATAGCATGCATATAATTGAAACCTTGAGTTAACTGCTTGAATTAAACTTTCATTGTAATTAATTCTCAATATCAATTATATTTCTACAAATCACACAACACATAAATTTCTATAATATGAGTTATAATTTTCAGGGTATTACAAAAATCACCCCCGATAGCGGCGCACACTGATCTAAAGCGATGGGGGAGAGAGAGGGATAAATCACAAAATTAAAAAAGAAGAAAAAAAAAAAGCAAAACCTGAATCCTTAATTTAGAAAGTAGTATATCTAATGGTGTATAATTGCTTCCTGACCCAAGAATTTTAGTGTGCTTATACTTGTTTTTAGAGCCAGGGCCAAAAAAGCCGACGAGGACTTGTAGGTTAGGTTGTCACTTGGGCCTTAACTTTTAACAATTTAGCCTTTTTTTTAATTAATTACTTTTGACCTATGAACTATCTAACTTATATTATTTTGATCAACAATTAAATAATATATAAACTAACAAAATTAAAATCAAGAACCTTATAAGAAAAATAGGAGAAAAAGTGTAGGATTCATTAAATAGACTCGAAATGAATATTTTGTACATTAGAAAAATAACATTTGCTATTTGTTGAGAATGATCCTCCATTCATATAAAATTAAAGTTATTTCCACTCAAAATGAATTTTGAACTAGAATTAATTTTTTAATGAGACAAAACATGTAAATATTTACTTAAAATAATAAAATAAGAAAACATGAAAAATGCTAATTTATTATTTTGTAGAGATGATTTCTTTATTTTTAGAAATTAATTTTATTACTAATTAGTAAAAATATAAAGATAATAACTACGTGATACGAATTTTTTATCAGCGGAATTGGTGGCCTCTGTGACTTAATCTTTTCATATTTAGCTTTTGCTAAACATCTACAACATGCAGATAAATAATGATAGTAATAAAAATAAAATTGTTAAACACAATAACGACATAGTATAAGAACTACAGTCTCATTATTCCAAAATGAAAGTGGAAACAAATAGCGAAAAAACAAAAAAAAAATTATGGAGAAGTTGATAGACCATGAGAGCTTGAAAGTGGATGGTGCTTGGAACTTTATTTGGATGCTCCATGTGCCATCGCGTGTAAAGACCTTCCTCTGGAGACTCTGTCGTGATTGTTTACCTCTTTGAAATAGACGGAGATCGAAAGAAATTGAATGCCCTGCTAGTTGTGTTCATTGTGATATAGGTATCCAGCAATCTTTGTAAGATTTATTATTGTGGCTCATTTAAATAAATGTTATTTGATTTAATTATTAAAGGACATAAAGATAATTAGTTACAAAGGGAAGTTATTAAAGGATAATTGTTAATAAAATAATTATCTTAAACGTATTAAAAAGATAAGTGTTAATATATGCAGTTATATTAAAAGATATCTGTTAATATATACAGTTGTATTAAAAGATAACTGTTGATAGGTGCAGTTATATTAAACTTAGTGGTTCAGTTTTCTTATAAAGAGAGATATATAGAAAACTGAATACTACCATTGTCTGCCCATGAGAGTTGTATCTAATCCCTATCAAAGAAGATACAAGAATTGAAAGGGTCAAGACTCTAAGAAAGTATTCTGCCATTAAAGGATCTTCCCCAAAGAATCTACGAAAGCATTCTACCAATAAAGATCTTCCGCAATTATGGATAAATGTATGTTTATGTGAAACTCATTAATTCTAAAGATTATTTTTCATGTTCTTGATGTGATTGTTATTGAACATGAAATTATAAATAGAATAATGTTTACATGTGGTATCAGAGCATAGTTTAAGAATTTGTGATTTTCCATTACTAAGTTTTTGTTGATACAACGATAAAGTATTATGGTAGATTTTGAATCTTAATTTTCTACTTGTTGCGAATATTATTGATCGAATAATGTTGATAGAATAATATCACATAATTGTTATTTCTCACTTGGTATGTATTATGTTCCAATGGATATCATGATAAAGCTCTTATGGTCTTTTCAAATAATGACACATTAATGTTGGTGATGAAAAGTAAACAATAATGATTGATCACTTTATTGCTCTCCCTAATTAAAAATTGTACCAATGCATATTTAAAAATTATATTTGATAAAGTTATATGCATTGCTGTATTGTGATCAAATGACCGTATATTTTGTTGATATTGAAAATTAATTATGATGTTAGAATATGTTTGAATGTTGTTAAAATCCTATAATTTTAACATATTTTTGTACTTTATGATGTGTTTATATCTTGGGATTAAAGTAAGGTGAATTTGTTAGTCACCAAAGTGGCCAAATTTGTATGAGTAATTTAATTCCAAATTGTGTGTTCATTTCAACCATCCATAATTATGATGCTATGAATGTATTAAAATTATTATTTTATGGATGAGTTGAAGTTTATTATTATGGGACAGTTAAGGATCAACCCAAAGGATGATTATTTGTCGTCATAATAAATAAACATGAATGTTGATATAATAGATACACGGCTAGTTCTATTTATATATCCAAAGATAGTAAGTAATCCTAGTTAGTGTATGTATTATTGTCAAATTATGAAAAATAAAATTTATTGGCATCATTATAGCTTAATGTTGTGTATTAATGGATCCCCAAAGGTGAACATTAATATGCATTTTACGATGTATGAATCTGTGAATTATGTTAGTATGTGATATGTATGATTCAAAGCATTGATTTTTCAAATTTTATACCTTGCAGTACCTGTTGCTATACATTCGCTTTTCTCAACTATTACAGTTTTTAATGGACTAAACTTCTCTGAATGGAAAGAGCAAATTGAATTTTACCTTGGGGTAATGGATTTGGATTTGGCTCTTAAAGAAGAGAAACCTAGTGCTATTATTGATACAAGCACTGAGTATGAAAGAGTCCATTTTAAGAACTGGGAAAGATCAAATAGATTGAGTCTGATGTATATGCGAATGAGCATTGCAAGCAACAGTAAGTCAACTCTTCCGCAAACTGAAAGTGTAACGCCTCTCTTGACTCTCTCGTGCTTGATTAATTTTAATTAAAAACCCGTGTCCACTTTGTATTAAAATGATCTTAGTTGTAAATTTTTCACGAAAATTCTTTTCACTTTGCTTGCTAATTTTTATGATTCGTAAGTAGCATAAACGATTTTCCTTACCACGATTCATTTATAATAAGAATACAGTCCATGATACAGTCCAAAGTCAGTCATCAAAATAATACACAAACTGTCTATTACAAATTACATGCCATATGAAATTACAAATTACAGCAAACAGTTCATCAAAACTTCTTTAACAACCTTCATCTACAGCTCATGCTTTCCTGTTCCTCTGCTCACCCAAATGAATTGGGGTCATCACAGGTGTCAACCACAGACACAAATCAGGTAAGTTTATGGCAAACATAGTTTAAATAATATATATATATATATATGTATATACATAGATGGATAAAGTCTTAATCATAAAAAGACCACACAACTTATACAGAATACAGATCATCATACATATATCCAATTGTGTGATGCATAAGATGCATGCTCATCTTTTTATATGATGCATGACTGAGATCTCAAGTTCTCAACATCTCATTATCAGTGGCCACAGTCAAGATAGCCCCATCCCAGTGGCACACCTGTCCATTCAGTCGGGGTAGGGCAGGGGCGCGTAGGAATGTCACCTCCACCTATGTGATCATTATGGTGGTGTGGTCCTCCCTAAAACACACTACCCCCCAGTTCAACTACTCTGAACGCATGGACTCGGTTTAGCTATCTGACAAACAACTTCATGGATTAACCACCGCCAGGCATAACTCCACGGATTAACCCCCGCCAGGCATATGCGTATGAAATGCATGAATGATTCATTTTATCAAGTCTTTAAACATCTTTACAACTTATGGCACATGCTTTTTAGAACAACACAGAAAGCTTATTTCCATCATCACATAAAACTTTACACCACAATCTCAGCATACAGCCATAATTCACCACAACTCTTGGAATCCATAAATAATCACCATACAACACGGGGATTCCAATTATTCCATCATCAACATAACACAATTCTCAATTGGTTTCTCAACATCAAAATCTAATTTATTTCTCAACATCAAAATCATAAAACACCAAGCAACATGTTAATTTTATTAAAGTATATAGAATTACTCAACAACACAGACACTTTGTATATAACACATGCACCCTTTTAACAATAATATAAAACTTTATAAAACCATGCCACACGGATTCATCGCATAACTTTTGCTTAAATCATTTAATCATGCAAATATAATTCAATCCCAACAATAAAGATTCAAACCAACAACTTTGAAACATATTTTCTTTCATTGTGACAAATTATCAAACACATGGTGTGCAACTTGAAGTTATGAAATATTTTAAGGAATGCTTTAAGGAAGATACTTAATTATTAATCTTTATACCATTCAACATAATTCTATAAATAAACATGTTTTCAAGTACTTCTAGCCTCAAAATAAATATATATCCGTAGGGAACCTAGGAGAATTTTAGCCAAAACTAAATTTGTAGCAACATACTAACTATATTTTTAAACCAATATTTTCTTAAAGATAGCCATACAACTTCTAATTCCCAGTCCCCTCTAACTTTCATTTATTAAATGAAGTTCAAGTTAATTGTCTCATCATCATTTGTTAAACTAGAACCAAGTTACTTATTTAATTAACTATTCAAGTTCTTTGAGTCAATTTATCAAACACCTAGGATACAAGGCTTACTTTCCTATGTAACTAACTAGAATTCTTAACAAAATTCATATTCAAACTTGAATGATCATAAACTTCCCCATACCTTGCTTTATTTTAGAACTTTGGACAGCCTTCTTCCTTGTTTCTTCTTCTCTAGAACTTGGCTATCCTTCAATAAGCTCCTAATTCCACGTGAGCTTCCTATGGTTTAATGTTCTTGGTTTGCTTTTTAGTAAAAGGTATGATGAAGAAGGTTAGAATGAGAAGAAAATAGGATACCAAGTGAGTATTTGCATGGCTCTTCTTGGTTGGTTTTTGGAGATGTTTTAATATTGCTTTGAAAGGCAAGGCTTAGGAGTTTTGCACGCCCACACCCCTTAATCCAGCCATACTCCACGGTTTCCTCTTCATATAGGCTAGGTGAGTTGGCTTTTCTACAAAAATCTCCAAAGTCCATGATTACCTTGCTTTTTGGTTGTTTTCATTTTATTGGCTATTGATTTAGGACCTTACAAGTGTACTAAATCAAGAAAATTCTATATCATTTCATTCCCACCTAGCTTTGCA
>PYAF01001722.1:372332-384424 GCA_007407185.1 Glycine tomentella | reverse complement strand
TAGCTTTGCACGTGTAATGGCTTGATTAAAGTGCATTCCCTTTGCTTTCATTCAAATCCGTGGGGTAGCCTAGGCTTAATGAAGTTTTGTTTTATTTTTTTCCAAAACCATAATTATGTAACTTTCCAAATGGTCCAATTACCTTCTTCCTAGCCTCTTGGCTGTCCAAGTGTCCTATTTCTACACTTTTCTAAAGTTTTCTCTCTTGTTCCATGAAGTGCACAACCAAACTTTGCTTTTGGAGCAATATGGTTTAGTTTTGGCTTAACCGTAGAAGGGCTTTTGGTTTTAAGAATTTTATGCTTTTATTTAAGTATTTCTTGCTTTATTTATGTCTTGTAATTGAATAAAAATTATTTTTATAATTTATGAAACCCTAATTCAACTTGCTTTCTTAGGAGTAAAGTTCTAAAATAGTTAGAAACTAACCTAGGGTTTAGTAATATTTAAGATGTCACACAATTTTTCTTCCAATAATTTTTATCTAATTCCTTATTGGTTTATTTTATTTCTAATTAGTAAAATTACTAACCTAGTTTATTAAAAGAGTTCATTTATCTTAGAATTACAAGAAAACTCTAAAGATTATAACTATCTTTTCCGTATAATTTTCTTACGCTTAGGATATCCTAAACTGGAGTTCTTTCTAAAATGATTTTCAAAATGATTTCCATACTTAGGTTTCCCCAGAATTTCCTTACCCATCTGGGCATTTTTGACCTAAAGGGTATTTTGGTCATTTTCCTCAGGGACCTAACTGTCATTCTTGAAATTGTCCAAGGATATTTATGTCATTTTCAAAAGGGACATATGTGTCTTTTTCAAAATGTTCAAGGGTATTTTTGTCCTTTTATTCAAGATGCATATTTAAGGAAAATTCACATGTATATTAAAATGTGAGGGTGTTACAATTCTCTCCCCCTTAAAGAAATTTCGTCCTCGAAATTTGTTTGATTCCAAAATATCAAATAACTCTTTTTCGTTTCATTTCTCTCAAAGATTCATTGAGAATCTATAAAATCTTTATGCTCACTAAGATCCTTAATTCTTTTAACAGATTCATCAATGTAAATATCCTCCAAAATTTTCTACTCAAATCTACTATATTGATCTTTTCATGATAATTATTCAATGATTTCCTTTCATATTACGTCAAGCACATCTCTTAAGTGTTGAAATCAAAATCTATTTTTATACTGAGTATCCATAAAATTTTTCCTTAACAACTCAACTTGATCTAAGGCTAGTTTAAACCTACTTTTGATGATTTCATAATATTCTGTTAAATATTTCTAATTCCTTAATATAGGTTTAGGATTTTTCTCACTTTTAAAACAATCTTCCTATAGTGATACCACCTTGAAATATTTTTCACAACTACCTAAATAGGGTGAGAAGTTTTATTTTTATACTTTAGCAATATACCAGAGCATAAAAGTATAATTAGGTTTCCGTGATGATTCTAATTGATTCTAAAGGCAACCTTTAAAATATCATCAATTCTTCATGAACCTTTAAGAATAAAATCTAGTTTGCTAAAATTCCATGTTTTTTTTCCCTTAATTCACAAGGTCATTTTCTCAAAGTAGTTTAAATATTTCTAATGATATTTTATATACCTCAAAATATGACCTCTTTAAATTTTCTAAAACAAAGGTATTGTGAAATTGATATTTAGAGGGGATATAGAAAGTTTTAAATGAGTAACTCCTGAATTAAATAATACATCTAAAGGACTTTTACTTATGAAACATTTGCCTTAGATTAAATTCTCAGATTGAGAAATCTCAGTTCCATTAAGAGCAAATACTCTTCCTGTGGCTTTTGGCTTCTCTGGAGAATGGCTTTTATTTCCTTCCTCTTTCTTTTTGCCATTTATTGGACAATTCCTCGGATGATGTCCTCTCTTATTGCATATTGAGCATGGAAAACTCGTACATGTGGAAGCAAAGTGTCCAAGTTGTCCACATCCGAAACATCTTATAGGTACAGATGAAGAGGTTTGATTATCTGGAGCTCTAAAATTTGGATTATTCGGAAGATGTTTTTGATATGGCTTTTCTCGATTTGGATGGTATCTCATCCTTTTCTTGATAGGCCCTATATTCTTGTAATGAGAGACCCTAGCTCGGGAGTCCTCGTCATAAATTCTACACATGTTTACTAATTGAGGAAATTGACGAACCCCTTGATAGTTTACTGCTTGCTTAATTTCTGGCCTTAATCCATTTAAAAATTTAACACATTTAGAATTTTCTCCCTCTACACCATGGTAGTGAGGGAAATATCTCACCAATTCTTCAAATTTGATAGCATATTCAGCTACAGTCATATTACCTTGTTTTAATTCTAAAAATTCCATTTCCTTTTTGTTTCTTATATCTTCAGGAAAATATTTCTCTAGAAAAACTGTTTTAAAGATCTCCCAAGTTATTTCTTGGTTATCAACTTCTATCCTTAGTTGAGTATTTTCCCACCAAAATTCTACTTCTTCTGTTAACATATATGTACCAAAAAGTACCTTCCTATCAGGAGGACAGGCCATTACTCGAAAAATCTTCTCAATTTCCCTAAGTCATGCTTGAGCACCATCGGGATCATAGCCTCCCTTGAAACTTGGTGGGTGGTTTCTTTGAAAACTTTCTAAACCATGATATTCATAGTTTACGTTTCGTTGTTGGTTTCCTACAACTTGAGCCAAAGCTTGGAGTGCATCGGCTATAGCTCGGTCGTTTCTACCAGCCATTTTCTTTTTCTTAAAACAACAAAATTTTTAAGTTAATAAATTGTAAACGAAATTTTATCTTAATAAATTGTAACATAAAAGAAACATACTCATACCATCAATTTATTCTTTATTATAATATGGTTAGTACAAAATACTTTTCTCTATTTCTATACTTTTATAAATTTATATTCTAGTTACGTTATTTCCTAGTTCAGATCCTGCTATTACTCTTTATTAATTACTATTCTACATACATACTAATTCGTACCATACTACTAGTTATTATCTAGAAAATTCTTTTCGCTTACTATTATTTCTGACTGCTTGCCATAATGTTCCTTTGCAATTCACAAATTATCCAGGTGGCCAGTCTGCTAACTTATGAATATGCATTGAAACTTATGGTATAACAGTCATCAAGACTATAAATTTATTCTAACATATCACCCAACCTTCAAAATCCATCAGTAAAATATCCATTATTTTAAGAAAGTATTTTTACTATACCACCTTCGCACTACAAATTAAATTATTAGACCTTATACAAATGTACTCATGTCTAACTTTGCAAATATCCTTAACCTAGAAAATCATGTTAGTAACTCTAATAATTCACAGTTTATTTTAATTCCTTTGATCCTTCTCAAGAAAAATTCAATCCATGGTTCCTAGAAACATACAAACCATGCAGAACATTTGGTAAATAAATACAACAACTCTGCAACACACAAAACATAGCAAGCACACAGAAACACAAAGTCATGGTAAACACATAGTCCTAGAAAACAGACCATGCTTATAGAACATCAAAACACATAAATTTTTTATGCAACCTTCCATTATAATTCCAATTAACCATTTTCTTAACATCAAGTTAATATACAACTCAACTCAGTTCTTTTCAATTCATACAACACCTAAAATTCATCAAATTTCACAAATCTTTAAGCAACACATGATCTCTATAAGATTTTATAGAAACACTCAACCACACATGATCTCTATAAGATTTAGAATTGGCCATTCTATTTAGGTATTTAGGGTTAGGATTCGCAATGAGGACGTTGGGGTTCTAATTTCTGACCTTAGTAAAATAACAGTTATTCATTACCTAGGGATAGGGATACGTGGCTGCAGAATTTATGATATGGTCTTTTAAATGCTTAACTTGATAGATTTCACTAAGGAATTAGGTTTTCGATTCAGGTTAGAGGGTTAATTCACTAAGGGATTAGGGATTAACTAGAGTAGGAAAGATTTATTCTCTGAGTAATCAGAAATAGGCAAACCGTTGATATAGTCCTTTATATGCTTGATAGGAATCACTGAGGAATTAGGATTCTTGTTAAAGGGTTAAATTGCTAAAGAAATTAGGATTTACGAAAATAGGAAAGATATATCATTTGAGTAAGCAAATGTTGTAGCCAGTTAAGTGAAAGAGGTAGAAATCAAAGGGGATTGTGCCTGACCACAATTGTTTCTTCAATTGGTAACATTCCGATTTATTTACTGCATTTCCTTTATAGTCTGTTTTTACTTTCAAACATTCAACACACAACAACTCTTCACAAATAATTTCTTTTTACTTCCAATCATTTAGACTGAATTTTACTGTGAATTTCACACCAATCCCTGTGGAGAACGATACTCTACTTACCCACTTTATTACTTGAAACGAGTGGTGCACTTGCCGTGTTCGCAACAATGGGTGAGGCATCCTATGTGATTGGAATAGAAATATTCCGTGATAGATCACAAGGATTGTTGGATTTGTCTCAGAAAACATATATTAATAAAGTTTTAGAGAGATTCGGAATGCAAAATTGCTCATCGTCTCCAGTACCAATTCAGAAAGGAAACAAGTTTAGTCTCATGCAATGTCCTAAGAATGAATTGGAACGAAAAGAAATGGAAGCAATTTCATATGCATCACTTGTTGGGAGCCTAATGTATGCTCAGACTTGTACGAGATCAGATATTAGCTTTGCAGTTGGAATGTTGGGAAGATACCAGAGTAATCCTGGTATGGATCATTGGAAAGTTGCAAAGAAAGTTCTGAGATATTTGCAAGGCACTAAAGGTCACATGCTTACTTATAGGAGGTCTAGTAACCTTGAAGTGATTGGATACATAGACTCAGATTTTGCAGGATGTGTGGATATAAGAAAATCTACTTGTGGTTATCTGTATTTTTTGGTTGAAGGAGCTATATCATGGAAAAGTGCAAAGCAGTCTGTAATTGCTGCATCCACTATGGAAACTGAATTTGTGACATGCTTTGAAGCCATGGTTCAGGCTAAATGGTTGCAGAACTTTATTTCAGGGCTTGAATTGGTCGACAGTATTGATAGGCCGCTGAAAATTTATTGTGATAATTCTGCAACAGTCTTCTTTTCTAAAAACGATAAGTATTCAAAAGGTGCTAAGCATATGGAATTGAAATACTTTGCCGTTAAAGAAGAGGTTCAGAAACGTAGAGTGTCTATAGAGCATGTTAGCACTAATTTTATGTTAGCTGATCCCTTGACGAAGGGATTACCACCCAAGACATTTATTGGTCATGTATGTAGTATGGACATTATGTCAGCTAATGAATGTTGATCATTATTGTAATTATTGACTATTAACACTCTGAATTCAATGATGCTTAAGTTTCTGAAAATTATCCTATTTTCAAATTTATGTATACATGCATGTATGAATGATTATGTGAAAAATAAGATTTGTCCCTAATGAAGACATAATAGTATTATTGTGGGACATTATGATGTAAACTTCCATTAAAGTATCATATTAGGAAGAAGAGCTAATATAGTGGTACATGGAAGGAACTATGCCGATTTGATAGCATATAACCGTCATGACTCTTATTGGTTTTATTTCTGATCATGATTTATGATGAGGCCAATGTATGAAAACTTTAGCCCTATGAATGCGCATTATAATTGTTTTCATTAAATCATGAAATGAAATTTATGACATGAACCAAGTGGAAGAATGTAAGATTTATTATTGTGGCTCATTTAAATAAATGTTATTTGATTTAATGAATAAAGGATAATTGTTAATAAAATAATTATCTTAAACGTATTAAAAAGATAATTGTTAATATATGCAGTTATATTAAAAGATAACTGTTGATAGGTGCAGTTATATTAAACATAGTGGTTCAGTTTTCTTATAAAGAGAGATATGTAGAAAACTGAATACCACCATTGTCTGCCCATGAGAGTTGTATCTAATCCTATCAAAGAAGATACAAGAATTGAAAGGGTCAAGACTCTGAGAAAGTATTCTGCCATTAAAGGATCTTCCCCAAAGAATCCACGAAAGCATTCTACTAATAAAGATCTTTCGCAATTATGGATAAATGTATGTTTATGTGAAACTCATTAATTCTAAATATCATTTTTCATGTTCTTGATGTGATTGTTATTGAACATGAACTTATAAATAGAATAATGTTTACAACCTTGGCATTTATTCTTTGATTGTAATTAAAAGGAGCAACCTTGTCTAACCGGTTTGATAATTTTAAGGTTGCTTGTTTTATCATGCTTTCGTCCCTTGATCACAATTCAAGTGCGTTAATAGGAAGAATCCTTTGGAGCATTCGGAAAGCCCATAATGATTCACTTTGGGACAATATTAGAATTGAGGTTGTTGGGATAATGTCTTGGGAAAGCAATTTCTTATCAAGTGGTTTGTTGCGAGAGGACTAGACCAAGTTTTGATGCCCTAACATCTAGACCCTCATATTCTTTAGCAAAGGCCTCCCACTGGCTTCATGAAATGTAACATTGACGCAACATTTCACAATATAATTCTGATAATCACACGTTGGGGTTTCTACGTCATAGATGATTCCGATAGTTTTGTGCTTGCTAAATCCTTTCAGATGCCCCATTGTTTACCTGTTTCTGAAGGTGAGGCTTTTGGTCTACCCCAATCTCTCCTTTAGGTGGAAGTTTTGGACATGTCTCACATTATCTTTGAATCTGATTGTAAGACTATTGTTGATAAGATCTGTGTTCAAAAGTTTGGCTCCTCAGAAGAAGACACCATCATTGGAGACTTTTGCTGCATTCTTTCTCCCAATCCAAACTTCAGTGTTAAGTTTCTTAGGAAACAAGCTAATGTGGTTGCCCATACTCTTGCTAAGGCAAACACAAACAATGTTGGCACTAGTTTATATCATTTTGCACCTCATTGTGTTTTTAATATCATTCTCAATGAAATAATGAGTTATTTCTTGTAGAAAATGTATAAATAAAATAAAAATGAAAGCAAGGTGTAGAAAACTATCGTTAGAGCAAAAATGAAAGAGCTATTGTCTACCAGCTACGGACGTGAGCATCTACAACATTGTGGAAATGGAGGGCTAGCCCACCTTCAACCTTGATCTTGCCCCACTATTTGGGGGTTGCTTAAAATGGGTGCAGTTTAAGGGCCCTCATAGAAGTGGGACACAAAAATAAGGTTATCATGTAAGATTAGATGGGCCAGCCCATGGGCTCAAGGCTCTATCAGCAAGGACCCTCGAAAGCCTAACCCCACCGTTATGGCTCCCCCACACCTTCAATCCCATGTGACTTTTGACAACAAGTATTACTGAAACTTTTTCTCAGGACAGGGTTACGTTGCTCACTTCGTACCAGGTGTTGTTTACAAACCATGTGTCACGGCCTACAGTGGTTCGTTTGTGAATAACACTGAGGACTTCAAGGATGTAACACTTTAGAAGAAGTATATTGAACCACAACTTTGTATTTATTATAAATTCCACTTACATTGTAAACTTGATTATCTTCTAAATCTTAATGATCTTTCTCTAGTCATCACTTGTTAAAAGTCAAATATTTATCTCTAAGATGCCACCACTTCATTCTTGGATTTGCAATTTGTAAACTTTAGTTTTTTTTTTTTTAAGGCAAAAAGTATATATATTATGGTACCAGTGGTACCAAGAGTCAAAATAGAGTGCCAATAACTCCCTGGTTATGCACTATTATGCCAACCAATTGGCAAAATAACGAATAAGCAAAGCAGCTCACCCAACTCTAGCATGAATATATTTCTATATCCTCAAGTATATTCTCCCAAAAAGAAAACATGCCCAACCGAAAGCCTGATTGAAGAAACTTATGGCACACAATGGACCATTTAGAACTGGATAGTAACCACCACCACCCAAAAGTGCCATTGTAGCATTAAAGCACCACCATCCTTTGACAAAAAAAAAATCCACTTTCCTTTAATTGATCTACAGTTACCCCCCATGTTAAACCCGGCCACCACATTAAATTACATCAAACCAGATTCGCAACCAATCAATAGTCACCTTTAAAGGCTTTAGTTCCCTATATACCAGCAGCTCTGCCCCCAAAGTGCAACAATATATGGAATTTTACAGATCTAGCACAGACAAGAATAGAATACACATTTATCCATTCATAAGTGCTTTGATACAAGTGGCTGAATTCGCCTACCACTATGCCAACATTGGAACACCACAAGGCCACAGGTTCTTAAGCCATAACCACACGTAAAATTTTACCTCTTGCACCAATTGTTGGCATTCAAAAGCTTGTTGTCTGAAAACCAAGTTATTACGGTGCCACCAAATATTCCATAGCACACCCCTCGATTGTAAATAATGCATAGTGACAGTATCCGGAAGAACAATACTTTCATTAAGTCGACCAAGGTAGATGCACCACTCTCTATAGCTTATCGATCATGACAATAAAGTATGGTCACTTGACTCCTCCTGTGTATCACATATCGGGCATAGGATACTACTCCCCGTCACCCTAACATTGGATGTTAGAATCTTAATAATTCACACTACTAAAAAATAAGTTTTTACGATGCACTTTCTAAGATGGTTCTCAAAAAATCGTCAACAGTGACAATTTTGTAAATATTACGAGATGTATGACGACAGCTTTATCATAACCATCTTAGATAGTGAGTATTCAAAGTCAGTTTTATTATAACCATCTTTAAAATAAAGTATTCAAAAAATAACAAAGACCATTTTTTCAAACCCGTCTTTACACACAAAGTATTTAAAAAATTGAAATTCATACCCATTAATTTATGTTCGTCTGTTCTTATTGTTCTCCCTTAAATATTGATCTAAAGCCTCTCTCTCCTCAAACCCTTGGAATTCCAATCTCCGTCACTCTCCCTCTCGACAGCGAAAAACACTAATACCAGCAGCATCATCAACAAGAGGAAGACGCGTGACAACCTGATCTCCAAGCTTCTGGAGCCGTTGACCATGGACCAGCTAATCATCATTCTCTAAGAGACGGCGACAAAACACTATGACGTGGCGGAAAGGATCCGAAAGGGACGAGGATTCGGTGCACTGGAAGATATTTGTCCATGGATTGGGCTGGGACAAATCGTCGGAACCCTAATCAACGCGCTCCGCTAGTACGACGAGATCAAAGATTGCAAGGCCGTCAGCAACAACGTCTTCGACAAGTCAAAGGTTTACGACTTCATCCTCTTCAAGTCCAAGGTGTATTTGCAGGGTCTCATTGCATGCCTTTTGGTTTATTTTATATCAAATATGAATGGAGTTAAGCTTTTGAAAACCTTAAAACGAACCTATTGCTGCTGAAAAGGATGATGCATGTGTATATACCCTGTGTTGCATATATGAACATGTATTTCTTGCATAATTTCTCTATGGCTGTTGATGCTTTCTCATCTATGACTTCTGAAGTTTTAATCACTATTTAATTACAACGCATGAATCATTGAAGGTCTCTTTTCAGGAATTTGACTGATTTCTAAGTTAGGAAAGAAAAAAATCCTTCTTCTTAAAGGGAAACAACAGAAAATGGCAATGTAGGTATTTTTATCCAAGGAAAGGAGCTATCTATATTTTAATTCAATAATGATAGTAATCTTGAGATGACATGTTTGGTAAACTAGTTAAAAAACACTGTGCAAGTGTGTGTGACATCCATACCGTTTATGCCACTAAAGTATCTCTAGGAATATTATCTAGGATGAAAATGTACTTTTTGGTTCTGATCTTGTTTTGTTTGTGCTTTTTGGCTAGGTTGCATCTGGGATTGTGCAATGCCAGATGATGGATATGCCGTTTCCAGGGGTTGTTCCAATGCACAAGGTGGAAATCTTACTTTGTTTTAACTTTCCTTTATAGCTATGATGACATTAAGGGTGATTTTCTTAGTGTGGGTTTTATTGTAGGTGAACTTTGATGCAAAGACTGAGTATGATATGATCCAGAATTACAAAATTTTGTAGGATGTGCTCAATAAGCTAAAAATTGACAAGGTATATGTTTTTGTATCATGATTGTATTAAGTAGAATATTCATACTATTGTCTCTGTGTAAGCTATGGTGTTTTGAAGTTTGTTATGTAGAGTGGTGCTAAGGGATGCAAAGTCTGTTATGCATAAGTGACTTTGCTTTGAAGGTTGTGATATACTCATAGTAAAGCATGAGTTTTTTTTTTTTTTTAATTAACAAACTGACTAATATTACTAGTTTTTATTTAAGTGGGAGATATACTCAATGGCCTACCAAAAGAATTTAACTAAACAGAGTATTGCTCTTCTCATAATTGGCGTGGCTATACTAGTAAGTTCTCCTATATAATCTAGTTATATAGTTAGGTGCCTTATGTAATCTAGATTGCATATAGGTATGCTGCTTCTGCTTGTCCTCTAAACTATGATTGATTATTAAAATATATATGTAACACCCCGTGTGCACCCGGTGCGTTATCACCCAACATATCAGTCTAACGCTAACAGCGTTAACTATGCGCGGCACGGAAGCGATAGAATCGTTTTCCTCGATATCATTATGCATGAAATATAAAACACATCACATAAAACAGTCTCAAACCCCTGCTGATCCATATAAAACTAATATACAAAAACCCAAAACATAGGAAGATACATAAACATCTATACAGAGGATAATCAGGAGTAACATACAACAACCTCATCTGTACATATACATGCTCAAAAACAAGACCACACTTGGTCATATATCATTATATATGTACAGTACAACGTGTGTACCCTCTTACCCTATCTCAAAATACAAATAAGACAGAGATCAGAACTCTTCCAATCTTCATCTGCAGCTCATGACCATCTCCAGCATACCCAGCTCAGTTCAAGCTCTACGAGTGCTCCTCTCCTCAGGAAGTACCTGAAAACCACAACCCACAACAGGGGTGAGATAAACATCTCAGTAAGCTCAGGGTTCTGGGATATCCTCCCTTACCCTGGTTTACCCCCAAGCATATACACATACAAAATATCAGAGCTTAGGATGTCACCCAGCTCATACATACTAAATCTAGGACCTTAGCCTAGCTTTAACACATATCTCAGCTCTCTGGATCATCACACTAGATCCATCAACATCAGTGGAATCCCACCTCATACTGGCTCTCAGGCCATCTCAGACTCGTCTCACAGAGTCCAGCCATCATCATGGCATCTATGCATCATACTGGCTTACAAGCCACATCAATCTAATCTTACAGAGCCACGCCATCAACATGGCATCTATATATCATACTGGCTCTTTCATTCGTCTCACAGAGAACTCTCAGAGGTACTATCACACAAGTGTTCATAACTGAACACTGCTCATACTAGAGGCACTGCCTCCCAACCTCATGCACCATCACCGTGCATCTACCTGACTACAATCAGGTTACTCACATGGCATACCGCCATTCATCACATATCATTATCCATGTGATTCCGATGGTTATCGCCATCTATCACTGGTCATCATCATCCTGCGGAGGCTTCATCTAGATATATATACCGATCCCCACTCACAGAGGATCCAATATATACTAGGACATCTCATGGCAGGACACCACTATCTATCAGAGGTCGTCCGAATATATAGGTACAACCACGTATGGAGGACTCCTATATACCGGTACATCTCTGAAATGAGGCTTATCCGAATATATAGGTACAACCATGTCTGGAGGACTCCTATATAACGGATACATCTCATATTCTGATATAATCACATGCCTGAAAGAGATCATCTCACACAGGAGGCACTCAATCTTCCAGGTCTTACAGCTCTACTGCCTGAGAGAGATCATCTCACACAGGAGGCACTCAATCCCTCAGGACTTCTTATCACGGTCTGAGAGAGATCATCTCACAACGGAGGCACTCATCCCTCAGCCTGTCACACCACCACCTGAGAGAGATCATCTCACAAAGGAGGCACTCCATCCCTCAGGGGCTCAAACCACTGCCTGAAAGAGATCATCTCACAAAGGAGGCACTCAATCTTTCAGGACTTTCCACAATCTAGGAGAGATCATCT